>JBAMBO010002653.1:0-19396 GCA_037044535.1 Lordiphosa magnipectinata | reverse complement strand
AAATTTGAAAAGTTGATGCAAGTACAAGATCGCGATGGGAAGAAAATTTGGACTATACAAAGATTCCTACTTGGGACGATTGTGAACTTGACCTTAACAAGCGGTATCAGCACCTATCTGCTGAGGAAACAACATCTAGCAGGCCTAAATCGCAAGGTGCAGGTCAAGGTGAAAGAGCTTCTGCAAAAAGCAACAAGACTGCTTTATCTGTCACAAAACCTAACCAAGTGTCTGTTGAAAAATGCCTGTTCTGTAAGGCCAGCGATCATTTTATACAAGCGTGTAGTTCGTTTGAGGCACAATCTTGTTAACAGCGCTTTAAATTCGTGAAAAGTTGCCCCTTGTGTATAAATTGCTTACGAAAGGGTCATTCAGTTTCGACATGCAAGGCTAGTGTCTGCAGAGTCTGTTCCAAGCTGCATCATTTTTTGTTGCATAGATATGACACAAACAAACAAAGCCAATTTTTAGCTTCCAGTCATATTGCATCAGCACCAGTAGTTGCTCTAGAACAGAATTCGTCCGTTAATCATGCCGCAAAAGAGAATTCCGAGCAGATAATACAGCCACAGCAATTGTACGTGTGATGAACAATTCTGGTTCATATGTGACGGCAAGAGCATTATTGGACTCTGCATTACAGGTTAACTTTATGACTGAGGAGTTAGTTAGTCGGTTGCAGTTGCCAAGGGAGCGAAAGAATATAAACTTGTTGGGAATTGGAAAGTGCAAGTCACAAGTTCGAGATGCAGAACAGACATCTATTGCATCGCGAGTCAGTTCCTTTGCAATGACGACAGATTTTGGCGTATTAAAGTCAATCTCTTCGTATCAGCCAGAAAAGATGGGAGTTGATGTGACTATCCCTAAGAACATGGAGCTTGCTGATCCATTGTTTTATAAACCACAATGCATAGACATTTTGCTTGGAACTGATGTTTTTATGACCTATTGGAAACAGGTCGAATAAAAGGTGCACAAGATTCACCTACCTTACAATCCACTACATTGGGCTGGATTGTTTGAGGTCGTTGTCCGGCTTTGGGGCCATCAGAACAGCGTGCCTCTTCACATATAACTTTTTCGGAGGATTTGACTTCATATGATGCAATTCTTAAAAAATTCTGGGAGTTGGAAGAAGTTCCAAATGTGACAAAATCACAGAACAAGTGCTTTGCGAGAAATCGTTTAAAGAGTCCGTTACCCGATTGCCTTCGGGACGTCTAAGTGTGTCATTGCCATTTAAATCTAGTCCAACTTGCCTCGGGTCATCTTATGAAACCGCTAAGCGGAGATTTCTCGCACTTGAGCGAAGATTGGCAAAGGATTCTGAGGTGCATGCAATGTTTATTGCTTTTATGAAGGAGTAATGCGATAGGTCACATAATTGCCATAACCGACACAGTACCAAGAGAAACGCACTATTTCATACCGTATCAATGCGTGTTAAGACCGCAAAGCACTTCCACAGCCCTGCAAGTTGTATTTGATGCATTCAGCAAGACGTCCTCACAAATGTCACCGAATGACATTTTAATGGTAGGGCCGACCATTCAACCCACTTTATACGCTACACTGTTGCGATTCCGTCCGTATGCGTTAACGGCGGACATTAAAAAAATTTATCGCCAGGTTCAAATAGATGAAGCTGATCGCAACTTGCATCTAATTGTGTGGAGAGAATCACCAAATCAACCTCTTACAGTGTTCCGTTCAAACACCGTGACATATGGTACAGCGTCAGCTCCGTTTTTAGCAGTCCGCTGCCTTAAGTACCTAAGCGATCTACATGTGGAGTCGTCTCCTGCCGGGTCAAAATCGTTGGCCAACGATTTCTATGTAGACGATCTGTTGTCTGGATATTTTTCCACTGAGGATTTAAAACGTTTGAAGGACGAGCTGTTGGCTATTTTGGAGCCATTTGGGTTCTCCCTGGCGAAATGGGCATCAAA
The DNA here is from genome assembly GCA_037044535.1 of Lordiphosa magnipectinata. Lineage (NCBI taxonomy): Eukaryota > Metazoa > Arthropoda > Insecta > Diptera > Drosophilidae > Lordiphosa > Lordiphosa magnipectinata. The sequence goes on along the minus strand of JBAMBO010002653.1, from coordinate 17,444 downwards.
TTGGGATGGGTTCCAAGCTCAAACTGGTGACACACCGATCAATATTGGTGATCAGGATGATGCCAAAACATTAGGGCTGAGATGGGTTATTGAGTCCTATTATAGCACGTGCGAAAATATAATATTAATGCAGGAAATTTGTCTGTTAAAGGTCAGTTGGGATGAACCAATACCTGCCCGCTTAATACCAGAATTGGAGGCAGTGAAGGCTTGATTTGCTGAGGTGGACTCAGTAGCCGTACCACGACACATTGGTCTCACGAGAGATTCCACATGTGAGATCATGGGTCTGCAGGTGCATCAAGCAGGGCATATGGATGTTGCCTGTACGTACGCATTCCCAATGGAGAGGAAACCATCGTCAGGTTGCTCACTGCAAAGTCAAGGGTGGCTCCTCTGAAATCCTTAACTATACCACGACTGGAGTTGTGTGCAGCACATCGGTTGGCAACGCTGTGGGAGAAGGTCGAGCAACTTGTGGACTTGCCAATCAAAACTGTTATATTTTGGTCCGATTCAGTACTTGTGCTGCATTGGCTGCAGACACACCCGTCTCGTCTAAATACGTTTGTTGCCAACCGAGTGGCCAATATCCACGAATTAACGGCAGAGGTTGAGTGGCGTCATGTGCCAACCAAACAGAATCCCTCAGACCTGGTATCCCGCGGATGCTCAACATCTGAACTCATCTCGTGGTCTTCGTTCGATAGGCCCGAATTTATGAGGATGGAACGCACAGATTGGCCCATAAATCTACATTTTGAGAATGAACCATCTCAGGCAGCTTGCATGGATCTAAAAAATACCAGTGGTGACCAGGATCCCATTGTCGAGCTCATAGACAATACGTCGTCAAATTCAAAAATCTTGAGAATAGTCGCATTTGTGTTGCGATCTTCATGGGAAGAATTGTCAACATGAATCTGTCGTTGTAGGAGCAGAAGAACTTGAGCCAGCATTTTTGGCAATAATTTGTATCCTACAGCACAGGTATTTCCCTGACGAGTTTCACAAATTGAGCAAATCTGCATCACTGAAGCCGTCGCTCCCAAAATTAAGTCCGTTCTTGCACCAGCATGTCTATGGCGAAGCTCCATTACCACACAATGCAAAGTTTCTACTGCTCATGCCTAAAGAGTCTCGTTTTATAAGGCTTTTCCTTACAAATCTGCATCGAAAACATTGCACATAGTACCTAGAGCTTTGGTAGGACTTCTTCGGCAGAATGTTTGGGTAATTTATGCTCGACGGTTCTGCAATTCTGTGATCAGAAAATGCATCGTATTTTCGGTACAAACCGATCTCAAATAATGGGAAATGTACCCGCTGATCGTCTCTACGTAAATAGACCCTTTGAGGTCAGTGGAGTGGACTTTTGTGGACCAATACGGGTGTCTGGGGATTCAGGGAAAATCTCCAGTAAAAATGTACATGGCAGTCTTTGTGTGCTTCACATCTAAGGCTGTTCGTTTAGAGCTTGTTTCTAATCTGACTGCTAATTCTTTTCTTATGTAGTTATCCAGATTCATTGGTCGGCGTGGTCCTGTCCGGAAACTATATTCTGACAACGCGACCAATTTTGTCGGTGCTGCTCGCTTGCTGAGTAGTGTAGTGTGGTGTGTAGTGTGGTTTGTTTATTTTCAATTTGGGCTTGGTTAATTTACCGTTAGCCTTCTATTCTAACAAAATATAATTATAATTTTTTTCTTAATTTTATTTAACAATTTTTCACTAATCTATGTGTTAAATTTAAAAGTTTTCTTGTATAATATTTTTCCTATAATTTATTATAGCTTTGACGAATTTCGCAAATTCCTGCCAATTTTTCCCATTGAGTAGTTCAATTGCCTCCTTCTGTTCCAAATAGATTTTATTAAAATATGCTACTCTATACTTCGCCAGGATTGGGCATAATGCTATAAGGTGAACAATGTCTTCTCTCGATCGCGTATTACATAAAGTACAAATTCTATCGCAATTCACATCTGGTTTTGAAAATAATTCCAATGGTTTCCGTGCTGTATTGCTGCTCACTAAAATAATTGTTTATGCCAAGGTTGTAGTTGAGCTGACTGTACCATATTCTCGATTCGCTTGTTCTGGCTTGAGCTTCACACTGAAATCTATGATTTTTGTCTATCGCAATAAGTACAGCCTCCTGCGCTGCATTCCATTCTTTAGTATTTAGAACGTCGCACTCTACACTTTGTGCAATAAAGAGCTGCTGCCAATTTTTGAAGCACTGCGTTTTTTCCCTGAGTATTTCTAGCGCCACTATTTTCGGCAGTCAATGTTGCGGCAGTCCCATGATTTTGTTTATATACCTTAAATGAGTCTATAGCGTGTTGAGGTACGTCGCCGATAGGCCTGTTTCTAGGTATAGTGCATAGCTTGGGTTTTTCACTGGCAGTCGAAATAACTTTTTAAGGAAGTTTCTCATAAATTTTTCCACGTCATCGTAACTTTGATGCCCCCATACTTCTGCCGCATACAACATTATCGCTCTTTCTTTCCCATGAAGCTTTTCCATGTGCTGTTCACCGCCACTGAAGCATCCTTCAGTTTGTGGTTAAGGTGTGTTTTAATGTTCATGTTGTGAAGTATCACATTTTTAGCTAGGGACACATTGTAGTCTATAAGTTGTTTTGTAGGTCATAAGGAGTTAGGGAACATTTTGTAGTTTATAAGACCACTGAAGTCATAGAACTAGTTCCCGAGGTGATCATCACTGACAACGACCAGCAGCAGCCAAGACATGCACACAGCAACACACGCACATACAAACACAAGCCGGCTGACAGCGAGCGACGCCAACAGAAGCTACGCACTTACAGCAACACACGCACATACAAACACAAGCCGGCGGGCAGCGAGCGAGCGGCGCCAACAGAAGCTACGCACTTACAGCACATACACATACCACCAGAGCCAGCCAGATGCGAGAGATCAACGGTGTGCACATACCAGTAGACATACAAACAGCAAGCACACGTACATACAAAGTGCAAGCCGGCAGACAACAAGCGACAACAACAACAGAAAACTACGCACTCACACACACCCACACACACACATGCCAGCAAACCAAAACCCACCCCGATGCGATCGCTTGGCCCGCGTCAGCCATGCGTTAGAGCGAGAGGCATGCAGCGGCGGCCACAAAGCTGCAGAATTCTGGAGCAGCGGTGCCAGAATTAGGTCACTGGCAAACGCCAGAGGAGAGTCAAGTTTTCCCCGCGATGATCGACGGACGTGATAAAATTTTAACTCTCGAGCCGGTATCCTATAGTGCCACGCCCCCGCCGTAGTACCAACGCATCGTGCCCAACGGCCCAAAGATATCCTGTGCTGTGTCCACCGACGAGGAGCAGAGAACAACAGAGAGAACAACGAACGATAGCAAGCAAGGGAACCACAGCGAGGGAAATCCAGTCCAGCGGGTAAGCCAGGCTTAGCTTCAACAGGAGGTAGGGAAAAACAATGGTGCGGTTAGGGAAACCTCCCTTTTGTGATCACATGTGCCCCAGCCCCCTTGAAAATTTGTAAAAGAAAATTTCAAACTAGAAATAAACTTGTGTGTAATAAGTTAAATTCGCGCCTTTGTGTTATCTAGTGTCCCCAACTCAACTGTACCATGGTCGATCAAGTTAGCATGCCTTGCTGCGTCGCCGAAGGCATGCGGCTGGAGTAATCGTGGTCGGTACACGTGGGTAAAGGGTCGATTTGCGCTGGGTCGCCGGCATTTCGACGTGATACACACGGAGAGTGGGTACAAGCAAAGACAAGCCTCAGATCTGGTCAGAGAACCCGTAGAAGTTACTTGAAGCTTGGTTCATATGACCTTACTGTACCGGGTGGGTCAAATTAACACACCTTGCTGGGTCGCCGGAGGTGTGGTGGTTTGGCCGACTTGGACCGGCATACGTGGGGAAGGCGTCATTTTGCGCTGGGCTGCCGGCAAAGTGACGTGTTGCACACCTGTGTCGTAGGTGCAGTGGGTGCGTCTCAAGCGGGTGTGGGGTTAAGTCTGGCCAACCTGTGCTGGGTCGCCGGCAGGTGGCTAGGGTTGACCTCTCAACCGCTAAGGGATCCGCTACGCTGAGCTGGGTCGCCGTCAGCGTGGTGGGTACCAAAAAGGCAACCCCAATTATACAAGTTTTTGCCAAAATTATCAGAATTTTTCCCTTCCCAAGTCCCGGCACTTCTATAAATTTTCTTGTAAGTGACCTTGGACAGGACTGAGTCCTACCTCAGCTGAAAAACTTCCTTACAATGTTTTGTGTTAATGTTACTCCCAAGTATGTGTATTCTTTAACAACCTCCAGTGCGTAGCCATTAAGTATCCATCTTTCATTTTCGAGGCATTTTCGGGGCAACGTTGGACAGTACAAAGATACTATCCACCGTAGAGTAACCTTTTCGGAATCCGGCTTTGCATTCGTTGAGTATACTGTTTGTGTCTACCCACTCTGTTAGTCTCTTTTGAAGAACCGCCGCAAATATTTTTTTTTTTTTATACTCGCCTTGCTTTTCCTTACACAATCTTTTAAAATCGGAGTTTGCTTGATGATACGCCCTTAGCTTCTGTGCTATCAGTTTTCTTAACTGTTTTGAGGGCATAAAACGATTTTGTCGTGCTAGTTCACATTGTCGATCAAACCAATTAGTTTTGTATGCACTTATTCCTCGGGTAGATTCCATTCATTTGACGCAGCAGAGTTCCATGCCACTTTCCATTGATTAGGCTGTAATCTATCGTCGACGCCGCATCATTTCTCAAAAAGGTAATGCTGCCATCTAAATCTCCGGTTGTTCTACCATTTAGTACCGTTAGATTTCCACACTCGCATATTTCTATGATGTTTTTCCCGTTCGCGTCTAACTTTTTGTCCCGATATTCTCTGACTATTTTTACATATCCTTGTGCTGTATCCGGCCCGTCAGTAAACACTTGCTGGTCGCCACTCCTTCCATTAAGGTCACCTATTACCATCACGTTGTTGATCGTACCCTCTAATAGAGTATCATACAAGTCATTGTAGTCTCGAATCTACTTGTTGCAGTTTAAATATGTCGGGATAATTGTTAGTACTTCGTTATTCTGCTGAAGATGTCGCCTTGTTCTCGAGCTGTTCGTATCTACAAATATGGCTTATGCGCTTTTCTATACCATATAAACATCCCCCACTGGCACCTCCTTTCTGATGAATCCGCTCCGCAGGAATCCACTTTAAAATATGATTCGGAAAATAGGTAGTCATCTCCTCGATGCCACGTTCAACAAAGGTTTCAAACAAGAAAAATATCTCATGGCTGGTAACATAATCTAGAAAGTGCTTAAACATAAATTTACTTTTTAAAGCCTAGTACTGAGCGCGTTCCAATTTTCCTTTCGGCACAGTATTTCATATAATGAGAAACACCTTGGCTTTGCTTTGATGCTCATTTGCTTTTAGAAAGTGTTTCTATTTATGTGTAATACTGTGACGAAAGGAAAATTCGAACGCCCTCAGTACTAGGCTTAAACCTGATATGCTAAGATTTTAATATTGATTTCTTTTTTAGAGGTGGGACTTCTGGGTGGTTTTAGTTTTTTAAAACTGTTTTTGACTCCATCTCCTCATAGCTTAAATTTAGATGGAAACTTTTACCATAAATCGCCATTAGTATCAGCTCTGCAGGCTTGCCCTCGCTTAATAGCTCTCGGTTGTTGCTCCAGTAGAACCATTTGTCATCCACGCAAAGTCAATCATTCCTTACGTATACTCGCTTCTCCCTATCGAAAGCAAGTAGCTCTTTTCGTATTGCGAGCATCATTTGTTTCTGCATCTTCCTTTTGCTGTTGAGATCTCGTTCAACATATAAAGTCGTTCCCTTTAGGAGTTTCGACATTTTTAGCACTGTCTGCACAGCGTCGGTAGTGTAGAAAGCTACCATTACGCTTATTTTTCCTCCATGCTCACTTCATTTACGGGTTGTTTCGATTGCCGCATCCGTTATGTGCAGTTTATTTTTGCATATCGATTCTACTGCTTCAGCCGTATTTTTATGCGCCTCCATGCCTCGGGATATTAGGTTTCGCCTTTTGACATCAGTTTCCACATTTAATATATTCTGTGAATCTATATCCAGTTTAGAATTGACCTCCCTCAATTCTATCTTCAGTGCCGCATTTTCAGCAGATAGGTCTTCAACTTTCGCTGACAGTTCAGTGACAACCATGTTTATTTTATCCTCATCAGTTTTAGTTGCAACATTGGCCATTTTTTCATTGCTGAATGGTTTATTTAACGTTTGACACAGTTTTGGAGTTATACAAATCCGATTTCCACCGCTATTTTGAGTATGTGTACACAGCCCTCTGCTACGCGTAAATTCGGCTTACTTGTTACTCGCATGCTGAGTACGTGGACGGACTTGGACGAGAAGATCAAGAACACCATTATCGAGTCTGCCGCCACCAGAGGGATCACTTTCGTGTTTATCCCACCGAGAGCCCCTCATTTCGGAGGGCTGTGGGAGGCGGCCGTCACTGCTGATGAAGGCCATTGGCAGCGCAGTTCTCAGGCAAGAAGAACTGGAAACCGTCTTGGTAGAAGTCGAAGCCGTTCTCAACTCGAGGCCAATGGTCGTCGACAACACCAGCCCCAACGATGGCGAAGTAATCACGCCAGAGCATCTCCTAATCGGAACAACGCTCGTAGTGCTGCCGTCCGCGTTACCAGAGCCAGTCACAGACGACAAGTTGAGCTACTTGCAGCGATGGCAGAGTATATCAAGCAATCAAGCAGGGGTTCTGGATAGATTGGACAGGCGACTACCTGCTAGGGTTGCAGCGGGCCAAAGAGACACGCAACGTGGAACCAGGCGAGGTCGTTCTCATCTACGAGGACAACGCGCCTCCTCAACAATGTCTAATCGGAGTCGTAGAGGAAGCCATCAAAGGCGCTGATGGAAAGGTGCGGCTAGCGACCGTCAGGACAAAAGCTGTCTTGTTCAAGCGAGCCATTCACAAGTTCACTCCCCTACCTGTCGAGTCTGCAAACCTTTGTGCGGCTACTACGAAGGATCAGTAAAGAAGCAGACGTTGTATATATGTATGCCCTTCAGGCCATCTTATGAAATCTTATTATGCCCTTCAGTCCATTCAGTGAAGTCTTATTATGATCTTCAGGTTATTCCAGAAATCGTACAATTTGTATTGAAGCCCTGCGGCCATTCAACGCGGCCGATGTTTGGTTCTGTCATTTAATTAATTTAATTATTTATGTATCAAGTCTCAAAACTGTCATTTAATTAATTTAATTATTTATGTATTATATAATATATAAAACTAAAGAGTCAGCCTCCTATGTAAGCTGTAAAAGTTGCGCTATTGTATTCTCTCTCTCTCTCTCTTATATTCTTGAACTTATGTACGCATTAGAAAGGTGGCTGCTGTCTTTTGCCTGCAGTCGCCAAATTAAAGTCAGTTGAATTATTGAAATCAAAGAAGGAAGAAGTGACTCGGAGGGCACACCTCCTGTACGCACTTTTGCATCCGCGGCTGTATGATGGCACGGTCATTGCAGGGGCCCATATCGGTGCTGCGTACATTATGATCGACCTGACTACGTTGCAAATCAGCCATTCCAGTTAAGGCATCCGTTGCTTTGGTGACCTTATCCTCCACGTACGCTAGGTGGCTTTTAAAGTTAAGCCTATGGTCCAGCATAACCCCCAGGTACTTTATGGCATCCTTCGATATGATGTGCTGGTCTCCGACTCTAATGTTCTGCAGTTTCCACACGTTTCCTGCTGCTTATAAGGACCGCTTCGGTTTTGTGGGGAGCCAGGCTCAACCCGTTGTCCTCTAGCCAATCGGTCACCCGCACTATCGCGTCGTTTGTTCTACACTGAACGTCCTCCAGTTTTTTGGCTACTGCGACGATCGCGATGTCGTCTGCAAAACCAACAATGCTGACGCCTATCGGTGTAGCTAGCCTAAGAACTCCGTCATACATCACGTTCCACAGAATCGGCCCTATAACTGAGCCCTGTGGCACGCCGCCTGTGACTCCGTATGTTTGCCTCCCATCTGATGTGTCGTAAAGCAGAATACGGTTCTCGAAGTAGCTGGCTACCAATTTCACCAGATACCATTGGAGTATTCCTTCCCAGCGAGAGGAGTTAAATGCGTTCTTCACGTCAAGCGTCGTAACCAGGCAATACTCCTTACTACCACCACGTCATCTTCTTCCAGCTGTGTCCTGCGGGCTGTGTGCACCACCATTGAAATTGCGTCTTATGTACTACGCTGCTTTCTAAAGCCGAACTGCCGGTTTGAGAGGCCGTGCCGTTCTTGCAATTCCGCCTCTAGACGGTTGCATAAAATGCGCTCGAACAGTTTGCCAACGACATCTAGCATGCACAATGGTCTGTATGCAGAGGGGTCCTCCATATTCTTGTCCCCTTTTGGTAGCAGAACCAGTCTTTGGAGCTTCCATCTTGATGGAAAGACTCCCTCCCTAATGCACTGGTTGTAGAGATCAGCAAAAACGTCCGGCTGTGCTTCCACGATAATTTTTACAACTTTTGTTGGTCCTATTCATATGAAATGTTGAATATGCAAGTTAAATCGCGATAGTCCATAACTAGATTTGTTTCTTACTTTTTGTGCCAAGATCATTGTACTTCTTCATGTTATATGTTATAGCCTATTTCCACCAAAGAAGCTTCATAGCTTCATTTCTTGAAATGACAAGAAATGAAGAAAATGATATAATTTCTTCAATACAAATTGTTTTTGCATTTTGCCCTTCATTTCTTGCATTTCTCAAAAATGATGGCATTCCCCACGAAGGAATTTGGTATTTTTTTAAAAAGTACTTGCTACTCTCTGGCACTACTCGTTACTCGCTGGAAATAGAAAGTGTCATCACCAATAAACTGTTGATATAAATTAAAAAAGTAGGCGCGATTTTGTTTTAAATATAAATTAGTCAAAAAAAGGTGTGTATTTAGCTTTCTGTCTTTTTTTGGGTAAATATTGCAAAAAGTCCCTGTGAGCTTGAAAGTGGCGCCTGTTGTTTAAATCAAACCATTCAGCTGTTTTTGTCAACGTGGCATTGCGAATGTCAAAAAGATGACGATTTGTCAATGGAAACAGCATCATTTTTAGAAATGAAAATGATAAGAAATGAAGCCAGTGGAAATAGGCTATTAGTCTCTAATAAACGTTTGTCGTGCTCACACTTGTGTCGTGTGTTCTGAATTGGGTGACTCAAGGAACGTTCTAGGAATTAGCCGATTTGATATAAACTAAACTTTAATAACTAACATTGGTTATAGGCCCAGTCTCGCGAAAATAATAAAGATGAGCGCATTTCAAATCGAGAAACTTAAGTGAAAACAATTATGATGTGTGGTGCGTACAAATGCGTAGTGTACTTGTCCACCAGGAGTTGTGGAACGTTGCATCCGGCAATCTGGAGTTGACGGATGAAGCAACGAGTGTAGAAGCTCCCAAATGGAGCTTGCTGGATAAGAAGGCTTTGCCCTGTATAATTCTAAATGTGAATGTGTCGCAATTAAATTATATAAAAAGTACAAATTCTGCGCTGGAAGCATGGGTTATGTTACGCGATGTACATGTGTCGAGCGGCCTGCTGCAAACGTGTCGCTATTTAAAAAACTGATAAACTCAAAGTATTCGGCTGGAGACAATATGGTTCAATATGTGAAAAATTTCGTGGAAATAGTCAACAAGCTGGCCGATGTAAATCTTGAACTAAATGAAGAGCTTAAAGTAATAATTTTGCAGTCCAGTTTGAGTGCAGAATATGAACATTTTGTGGTTGCAATGGAAACGAGAGATTCGTTGCCGTCGTTTGAATCGCTCAAGGTTAAGTGTTTGGCAGAGTCTGAAAGAATAAAAGAGAATAGTGAGCGATAGAGTGAAATGAACGGTAAACAGCAAGCTTTTTACGAGGGATCGCGAAACAGCAAGAACAATACACGCACAAAGCAAAATGAAAAATTCGGCGGAATTTGCATTATATGTGGAAAGCGTGGCCACAAATCTTGGAAGTGTAAAGAAAAAGAGAAGATAGACAAAATCAGACAGAAAAGATTTCATTTTCGGTTTTCGCAGCAGTGAATAGAGAAAACATAACGGAGAAAACATGGTGACTGGAGAGTGGGGCGACATCACACATGTGCTGTGAGAAAAATTAGTTTGTGTCGTTCGTGGAGGAAAAGAACAAAGTTATGTTAGCTGCAGACAAAATTATTGAATGACCTGGCAGAGGCCAAGTAAAAATAAAGACAAGTGATCACATTCACTATGTTGCAAGATATTCTGTATGTGCCAGCTTTGCAGATGGACTTCTATTCTGTGAGCAAAGCTATGAAATATGGGCACTTTGTTGTGTTTAAAGAGAGTCACGAAATAGTAAGAGTCAGGGAGGGACAAATTTTTTTAAAGGCACAAATGCGAGACAATTTATTTTTGTTTAGTGACGTGAAAGTGAACCGGTTGTGTTCAATGCAAGAAAAGGCTGTTTTTTGGCATAATCGTTACGGCCACTTAAACTTTTGGAGCCTTAAAGACTTGATTACGAATCATCTCGTGGATGGCATTGATCATTTCGACTGAAATAACACGTGTAACATGTCAAAAATTTGTGCTTTGCCATTTCCCAAAAAGTGCGCAGGGCGTACAGCTCAATTGTGGGAACTAGTTCATACTGACGTATATGGACCGATAAATGTGCAGTCGATAGACGGCGCCAAGTATTTTACTACGTTTATCGATGATAAGCAGAGTATTTTTGTATTTTATGAAATTAAAAGATCAGGCATTTGAGAAGTTTCAAATATTCAAAAATTTGGTTGAGCGCCAAACTCAGAAGAAAATAAAGGCCATTCTTAGCGACAATGGAAGGGAATACATCAACAGGAGATTTGATGAATATTTTGACGAGTGCGGCATCAAAAGACAGCTGACGGTGCCTCATACTCCTCAGCAAAACGGAGTGGCTGAGAGAGCGAACAGAACCCTTGTTGAAATGGCGCGAAGCGTGATGGTCCATGCTCATATCGAGGAGCCTTTATGGCTGAAGCTATTTCAACAGCAAGCTATTTGCGCAATAGATCTCCGTCACAGGCATTGCATGGCGTAAGTTACACATCTACGCTGTACGACAGAGAGGCTCGGCATGTCGCGAAAAGGCGGGATGTTAAATTTGTTGAGGGAGAAATAACATCTGTAGATCATGCTTCGAGTAATGATTTGACTTCTTTCATCTTAGAGTTTCCTTCACATGGCGTACGGTGTGGTGAAAAGCAAATCCAGGGTAGGCAGATAAGGAAGATGTGGCTTCAGAACAAGCATATGGCGAGGTAGCAGATCCAAAAGAAGAATATGGCAAGGAAGCAGCTGCAGGGCGAGTAGGTCCAGAAGAAGCTGCTCCAGAACAAGTTGATCAGGATGAAATGGCTCCAGAAGATCAACGGGAGGATGAAGACGAGTTCCAGAGCTTAGACGATGAAGGAGAAACTTCGTCTAATAGCTCTACTGAAGCCCAAGGTGGTCGGCGAGGCCCGGGAAGACCCAAGCTAATGCGCACTGGACAACGAGGTAGGCCCAAGAAAGAATACAACATGATCAATAATATTGTCAGCTATCATGATATCGATACGCCAAATAATGTGAAGCAGGCGTTAATGGGTAAGCATTCGTCAGCGTGGCAAACCTCTATGAAGCTAGAGTACGAGGCCCTTATTGCAAAAAATACTTGGTCACTGGTGGACCTTCCAAAGTTATTGGTTCCATGTGGGTGTTTCGAGTGAAGCGCGATGACCAAGGCAACACTAAAAGGTTCAAGTCTAGGTTGGTTGCTAAAGGTTCCAGCCAGGAATTTGGAGTGAATTACAATGAGACATTTTCACCTTATTCGAAAAAAGAAAAGGAATTGTATCTTCACCAACTGAATGTTTCAAATGCATATATTAACAGCGAGCTAAGCGAAATTCTATATATGAGACAACCCGAGAATTTCGTTAGCCAGAAATATCCAAAACCGTTTTTTGAAGCTTGATAAAGCTATATATGGCCTTAAACAGTCTGGTCGGGCATCGAATAGCACTTTGGATGACGCATTGAGAGGACTTGGTTTTGTAGCTACCGAAGGAGAGCCGTGCTTGTACAAGAAGATCAGACAAAACTCCTACAATTTGATAGCCATATATGTGGATGATATAATCATAGCCTGCTCAAGGAAATGCGACCTGGTTGACATAAAGAAGAAGCTACAAGGTACTTTTTATATCGAAGATGGCGGCCCGTTGCATCATTTCCTGGGAATGGAAATACAGAATGAAGGTGAGCGAGGTTCTATTTCTGTTGGTCAGACACAGTATATAAAATGTCTGCTCGAGAAGTACAACATGACCTTGTGTCGTTCAGTTTCGACGCCTTTGGATCCCGGATTTGGTATTTGCTGCACTTAAGAACACTGTGGCAAAGCAGAAGTCCCCGATTACCAATCGCATATAAGGTCCATAATGTGTTTGGCGATTTCAACGCGTCCTGACATCATGCACTCGGTTAGTAAATTCGCGCAGAGAAATTCTGACCCACATGTTGAGCATGAGTCCGGCGCAAAGCACATTTTGCGATATTTGTCGAAAACGATCGACTTAAAGCTACACTATCGCAAAACTGGTCAACATCTGCATGCGTATGTCGATGCAGATTGGGCGAACGATGGTCGAGATAGAAAATCATACATGGGCTATGGTTTTTACCTTGGAGGTTCGGCTTTTTCGTGAGAATCGAAGAAGCAAGGATTGGTTGCACTCAGTAGTACTGAGGCCGGCTGTTAGAAGAAATAGCTTGTCATCCAGCAGAAGAGCCAATTGAAATCAACGGTGATAACCTGAGTGTAGAGTAACCACAGCAGATCGCTACAAATCCTGTTCATCATAAGCGAACCAAGCATATCGACATAAAGTATCACCACGTCAGAGAAGTTATTGCTAAAAACGAGATTTGTATTAAATATGTTCCGTCGAATGAAAATATTGCCGATGTATTTACAAAGAACTTGCAAAAAGAGAAGCATAATAAATTTTTAAAGGCACTTGGCTTAGAAGTATAAATGAAATTGTAAAGAGCAATTTATCTTGAGAAGTGTTGAATATGCAAGTTAAATCGTTCTCGTGACACATCACTACGCGATAGTCCATAACTGGATTGTTTCTTCCTTTTTGTGCCAAGATCATTGTACTTCTTCATGTTATATGTTATAGCCTATTTCCACCAAAGAAGCTTCATAGCTTCATTTCTTGAAATGACAAGAAATGAAGAAAATGATATCATTTCTTCAATACAAATTGTTTTTGCATTTTGCCCTTCATTTCCTGCATTTCTCAAAAATGATGGCATTCCCCACGAAGGAATTTGGTATTTTTTTAAAAAGTACTTGCTACTCTTTGGCACTACTCGTTACTCGCTGGAAATAGAAAGTGTCATCACCAATAAACTGTTAATATAAATTCAAAAAGTAGGCGCGATTTTGTTTTAAATATAAATTAGTCAAAAAAAGGTGTGTATTTAGCTTTCTGCTGATAATTCAGGGAGATAACAATGCGTTCGCCTAATTGCTTTCCTGACGGGTATGTCTTTTTTTGGGTAAATGTTGAATATGCAAGTTAAATCGCGATAGTCCATAACTGGATTGTTTCTTCCTTTTTGTGCCAAGATCATTGTAATTCTTCATTCTCTATGCTAGTCTCTATAAACGTTTGTCGTGCTCACACTTGTCGTGTGTTCTGAATTGGGGAACTCAAGGAACGTTCTAGGAATTAGCCGATTGGATTAAAACTCAACTTTAATAACTAACATGAAATAAAGTGCCGAACTAAATTTTTATCTGATCAGAGTATTGGATTTTAAAATGCCAATATATATAAACTTCCAACTTTTTTTTAATAAACGTTTCTAGCAAGCGCGACAGCCACCAAAGGATCACCAGACGACAGATCATTGCCTGCTTCATCAGAGGCCGGTGGAGGACCAGGTTTTTACCCAGTGGATCACCTAATATTGATTGCCAGTCTGAGTGAGCAAAAACCAGAAACAAATTGTAAACAAACGCTGAAGTTCGAATAAATTGAGACACCCACACGCCAGCTGCCCAATTGGACTTTGGACTTCGAAAATCCTCAAAAAATTGGCTGAGTCCTCAGAAGCTTAGCGCATCCTAAAACCAGAAACAGTATTGCAAGACTTTCAAATTCTGTTGCAAAATAAAAAGATAGCATAGTTTTAGGCAGCTAATAGGGCGCAAAATTCAAATGGCTAATTTGCTCAGGACTCCGCTACCCGCCACTCACCTTGCGTCCGCGACAGGTGTTTTGGATATCATTAATCCATCAGCGCAATCGCTTTCCACGCCATCTAACGTAACTACACACATGGATAAAAGAAAACGCTCTGATTTGTCGCCAGAATGTGATTTTGCGACTCTTATGGTAGCAATTCAGAGCGTTGGAGAGAGAATGGACTCTAACTTAAAGAACCTAAGCAAAACCATGGCAACGAAGGAGAATGTGGAAGATATTAAAACGCATCTCAGAGGAATAACCCAAAAAATTGAAAACTTGGAAATTGAAAATAAGGAGCTAAAGGCAGAACTAACCCAACAACTGAAAGCAGATAGGGACATGGATGGGCGAGAACTAAACAGGCTGGTAAACATTAGCAAAGAAAAAAACCTTAGTCAAATGTATAAAAAAAGATTTGGCCACAAAAGAGGGTGTGGAAACTCTATTCCGCTCTAAATTACAGGTACCCAGAGCCCAAGTAAGAGAAACCCGTATTGCTTTCGCACGAAGCAGCAAAGTGGGCTTAATTGTGGAAATGGAGACTGCTGAAATGGCCAATGACGTTTTAAAAATACTAGAAAACTAGCTGGAAGCTCTGTTTTCATAGAAAAAGATCTCAGCTTGGAGAAACAGGAGCAGAAGTCGGTGTTGCTGCAGCTCAAAAAGGAACTCACAACCATCAACAACTCCTACAAAGTGTTTGTCAAAAGCGACACGATTAATGTCAATGGCAGATGGATACGTTTTAGCAACAGCAAAACTCTAGTGAGCAAAGGGCAGCCAGCAGAAGCGGAATTAAAAGAGCTGTACGGTAGAGAACTCGTTCTGGAGAGCATAACATACGAAGCACTTCTCTTCCAAGGCTAAAGGGTCAAAAAACGGCCAAATCTAAAGAAAACGCATAAAAAAAGGTCGAATATTATAAATCAGGCAACCAAACTTAGTCTTAAGATATTAGTATACAACAGTGCAGGATTAGTCAACAAGCTTAAACAGACCCACTTCCTTAATTTTATAAATCAGCACGACATTATTATCTTACTCGAGACATTTGCCGAAACCCGTTTAGAAGACTACGAGGCTATTTTTAAAAACTACGTGCTTCTGTGGGAACCTGCAACCAGAACAAGTACTAGAGGCAGAGCAAGCGAAGGTGCTATGTACGGAATCCGAAAAGAACTTAAGGAGAAAATAAAGTGCATATTTAGCAAGGTCCAAGACATTAATGTTGTTGAAATCACATTGGACAACGAGCCCTTCCACATATTCCCAGTCTATCTGAACTGTAATCGGTGGCCAGAACACTACGAAAAATTATATGATGCCCTAATTTCAGTCCGAATTACCAAATGTAATGATAGTCGGCGATCTAAATGCCCCCATAGCACATGAGCAGGTATTAACAGAGGACGCGCACTCAAACGCAAGGTATGCAAATCTTCCGAGAGGAGCAAAAGACATAACCATAGATGGAAATGGAAAAAAATTAATTGAGATGTGCGAATCGTTTAATCTGACTATTTTAAACGGCCGATCCAAAAGCGACAGCGATGGCAACTTCACATTTGTCGGCGCACTGGGATCGACAACGATTGACTACTGCATAATTAACGGAGAGTGGCATCAGTTCGTTACAGATATGGAGGTTAAAAACGAAATCTACTCCGACCATATGCCTTTAATAGTCAGCGTTGAGATCACACCGACACATCAACAGGAAAAGGATCAGCTGCTACCCAAGTTAATGTGGAAAGAGCGCGGAGCTGGAATGTTTGCAATAGAGTTGGACAAAAATTTGAATAAGGCGGACAGTCTTGGGACTGAGACATCGGTAGAGTCCCTAACAGAGTGTATCACAAAGGCAGCACAATTTATGCAAAGACCGAAAAAAGATGCTTTTACCAACCAACAACCATGGTTTGGAAGAGAATGCGCAGAGTCAAGAAGCAAAACCATGTGCCTACTGCGTCGGGTGCAGATATCTGCCACAAGCTCGACAAAAACCGCTTACTTGGCAGCCAACAAAGAATACAAGACCTTATGTAAGCGCACACAAAAGGAGTACTATAGGCAGATGGAAATAGCCTTGAACGCTGTAAAGGACAGCAAAGTCCACTGGACACTGCTGAGGCAGGTAAATGGAACCGTGACAAGCAAGCCAATCAAGATTGATGCAAACAAACTGGCATTGCATTTCCAAAGCCTGCTGTATATAGAAGCACCTCCCATGCAACATCTTTTTGCCTTTCCATTTACCAGTGTTCCGGAGCTAGATATGGGAATTGACATCACGGAAGTAAAAGCAGCAATATCACGCAGTAAGAGAAATAAGGCACCCGGGGAGGATAGAGTCCCAGCAGAGTTCCTGAAAAATGCTACACCATACTTTGTACAGCTTCTTACTAACGTATATAATAGAATTTTTTACACGGGAAATGCACCAGAAAACTTCAGACGAAATGTTATATACCCGATCTTTAAAAAAGGAGAGGCAAGCGAACCAGCGAACTACAGAGGTATTTCCTTTTTAAACGAAACCATGAAGACCTTTGCTTCAATACTGCTGAATCGTCTTTCTAACTGGGTCAAAAAGCACGATATCTTAAGCGAATACCAATCTGGATTCAGAGAAGGCTACTCCACTGTTGACAGCATCTTTACCTTCACCGCCGTTGCAAAACAGTACTTGGAAATAAAAAAAAGATGTTTGCGTTCTTTGTCGATTTCAAAGCTGCATTCGACACCATTGACAGACAAAGCCTCTACCTAAAACTCAGCAACATTGGAGTATCTACTAAGGTGATTCAAATGATCCAAAGCTTGTACATCTGCAACAAGACCACAGTTTGGGACGGCCACAACCTATCCAGATGGTTTGAGACGAACCTTGGAGTGAAACAAGGTTGCCTACTGAGCCCGTTACTTTTCGCACTGTACGTCGACGACATATCCTCCATTCTGCCAGGGGGTGTTCAACTGGGATCGGAACGGATCAAAGTTCTAATGTATGCCGATGACATGGTGCTTCTGGCCGATGACGCCCGGGAGTTGCAGCAAATGATAGACGCATTGCA
>JBAMBO010002652.1:0-38244 GCA_037044535.1 Lordiphosa magnipectinata | reverse complement strand
CCTCTCCAGAGGCAGAGGTTTGTACTTGACTCTATAAAGAATTTAGGTGAAAATATAATTTGGCGGTCGTTCATGGTTCTTTTTTAATTGACATATTAAATTAGTGTTTTTTTTCATATAACAAGGGGTTAAATCACGCATTCTGTAATGATTAAAAAGTATATTTGGAAACATCTTTTACATCGTTTTCTGTGGAAGCAAGTCCACGGTTTTACCACATTAGATTTAATGCTGTGGATGGAATGCTGAAGCTATGAGAGAACAAAAATCCCATAGTGACCTGCAAACCGACAGATAAATGCCGTGAAATATATAATGTGTTAGCTATTGTAGAGAAAACGAGGAGGCTAAGCTAACTTCGTCCGTGCCGAAGTTTTTATACCCTTGCATGTTCTTGTCTTCATCACGCTCCCGCTCTACTTGACTAGATGCTAGATTTTCTTCGCGAATAGCGGCCAGTCGACTAGCATTTCGAGTCACGGAACGCCTGCCGTCGTTGCTCCTGGGACATTGAAGACACTCGTGGCATTTTGATTGATTTTATTTTACACAATATTGGTTTCAACAATTTAAGCACATAAATAAACAAACAAATAAGTTCCATTCAGTCTCGTAGCTCAAACTCGACTGCCACATATCATACATTTTTATACCCGTTACTCGTAGAGTAAAAGGGTATACTAAAGTCGTGCAAATGTATGTAACAGGCAGAAGGAATCATTTCCGACCATACAAAGTATATATATTCTTGATCAGTATCAGCAGCCGAGTCGATATAGCCATGTCCGTCTGTCCGTCTGTCCGTCCGTCTGTATGAACACCTAGATCTCAGAGACTAGAAGAGCTAGAGCAACCAAATTTGAAATGTAGACTCCTATTGTCTGCACGCAGATCAAGTTTATTTTCAATTTTTGCCACGCCCCCTCACGCCCCCGCAATTTGGAAAAAACGTCATATCTCCTACAGTTTTGATGATAGATGGTTCGTACTTTCTAGAGATATCTAGTACTCAAAATTATTTATCGATTTGCTGAAGGAATGATAAAGATCGGATGAACGATACTCAAGTTATGACCAAAAAACGGTCAGTTAACTCCCACCACCCACCCCACCCATAACCTAAGCATTGCGTTCAGCAGCAATCTTAGTGAGAGAGAGAGAGAGAGAGAGAGAGAGAGAGAGAGAGAGAGAGAGAGAGACCCCAGGCACACAGGAAGGCTATTAAACATTTGTTTCCATGAGTAACGGGTATATCGAAGTCGGTTAGAGCCGACTTTAACTTACGCTCTCGTTTTTACTAGAAAAGTTCCTACGCCTACTAAGAAAGTTGTAAAATTGACTCTTCGACTGATCGTTCCTATGGCAGCTACAAGAAGTAGTCATCAGATCTGGGCGGTTCCGACATATTAGCAGCGTGCAGTCAAACGCAGACTCTGTGCAAAATTTCAGCTCGATAGCTACAAAACTAAGGGACTAGTTTGCGTAGAAACAGACAGACGGACGGACAAAGCTTAATCGACTCAGCTCGTCGCCCTGATCAAAAATATATATAGTTTATGGGGTCGGAAATGAATATTTCTATGCTTGAATTCTGTGAGATGAATGTAAAGGGCGTTGGCGAACAAAAATGATCCTGGGGGTTGCAAGCCGTGAATTGTATGCTGTGAGAACAAAGTTGGAGCTATTTGAAAAAGCGTGGTTCCTACAAACGCGAGTTGTACATAAATTAGTTAAAGTGCATTTGAGTCAAGGCGCGGGGCGTACAAAAATGGACAATTTCATTTAACCTTAAAAAAAAAGTGGCACATCTGCTAGAAATAAAAAGACCTGACCAACTCAAGGCTATGTGATGCTTTCCGTGGGGGTAAACTAAAAATGAATAAAAGGACACTGAAATTAAAATAAAGATCATTTGGTCACTCTCAAGAGTTTTGGCGTTTTATTCAGACCCTTGGCCTCGACCCAAAAAAATGTCACCAGCCGTTTTGGCAGACTGAAGGATTATTGTTCATCATATTTGACAAAACTTTTGTTTCATAATAAATTTCAAAAGCATACTATGAAGATTTATGAAATATAGATGACAAAAGCCCTTGAATGACCGACAAATATGTACTCCCGTAAATTTATTATAAATACCGGCTTTTCTAAAAAGAAATTTTTCACTTTTTTCCGGTATTCGGGAATATATTTACTAAACAATTATCAGGTTGTTTAAATAGTATTTAAGGTCAAACATACATAATTTTCATCATTTATGATTTATTTTTTTTACTATTTTAAGAACGAAATTTTCAGTATTTATAGAGCTTGAATCTATAATTCAGCAATAATTTACCATCCTGCTTACGCCCTTGTATATTCTTCATCAGCATGATGAGCCACATCCATCTGTCTGTCCGTCCGTCTGTTTCTATGCTATCTCCTCCGTCAGTTTTAAAGTTAACCAACTCTTAACCAAACTTTTCAAAAAGTCTTTGGTGCAAATTCGCTGCACATTTGTCGGAACCGACCAGATCGGATGACTATAGCATATGGGCGTTTCCAAACTGACTTGACGTTACGTTTGTACGATAAAATGTTTTAAAAAAGAATGAAAGTCTTGGTTTTTTAAAAAGATTGAATTATATTTGGGCAGCAATTAAGTAGCACAACAATCAGCAAAAACAATGACATACATCGATCATAAGGAGTTAAAGATATAAGCAAAACGAAAAAGAAAAGCTAAGATCGTCTGTGCCGAAGTTTTGATGCATTTGAAAAAGCTCGCTCCAACGGTTAGTGATTTCGACCAAACTTCGCAGATCAGTTTGAAAACATTAAGTTTTATAATGACAGAGTTTAAGAACGCTAGCATTGAAAACAAACAAGTGTTGCTCACAAAAACTTATTTTTCGAACGATCATCTGTATGGCAGCTACAAGAAGCAGTCATCCGATCCAACATATTAGCAGCGTGCAGCCAAAATAAGACTCTGTGCAAAATTTCAGCTCGAAAGCTTAAAAACTGAGGGACTAGTTTGCGTAGAAACACACAGACGGACGGACAGACGGCTTTGTCCGTGCTCAATCGACTCAGCTCGTCATGCTGATCAAGAATATATATACTTTATGTGGTCGGAGATGATTCCTTCTAAGCGTTGCAAACTCCTGGTCAAAATTATAATACACTTTTCAAGTGTATAAATATGTGCTTAACGTTATAAAAAATGGAAGTGGGTTTTGACTTGTTTTAGAAAATTGCAAAACTCTGCGAATTGGGCGAAGCTTTTTGTATATCATTTTTTTAGTACGATTTGAAATACTACAAATTTATTTTCTAGGTAACCTTATTCAAAAAGATTTTCTCAATTTGTTTACTCTGTACCAAAGGTACACAGAGTATATTAAGTTTTTGCAAATGTATGTAACAGGGAGAAGGAATCATTTCCGACCCTATAAAGTGTATATATTCTTGATCAGCATCAACAGTCGAGTTGATATAGCCATGTCCGTCCGTCTGTAGGAATGTACAGATCTCAGAGATGGTAAGAGATAGAGATTTGACATGTATTGGACGTATACTCTACTATAAAGGATTATCGATAATATCTTGATAACTAACCGATAGAATTTTTTTTCATGGCGATTTTCGTATTCATCGGACTTTAGAAAATGTTGGTTTGGACCAATGCACTGTGTGTCGATTCAGTAATCTAGACGATGAAAAAGGAAAAATAAAGTTCTCAGAATAAATATATTTTTATACCCTTGCAAAGGGTATTATAATTTTGCCCAGAAGTTTGCAACGCTTAGAAATATTCATTTCCGACCCCACAAACTATATATATTCTTGATTTGGGCGACGAGCTGAGTCGATTGAGCTTTGTCCGTCCGTCTTTCTGTCTGTCTGTCCGTCTGTTTCTACGCAAACTAGTCCCTCAGTTTTTAAGCTATCGAACTGAAATTTTGAACAGAGTCTTCTTTTGACTGCACACTGCATATGTCGGAACCGTCCGGATCGGATGACTATATCTTATAGCTGCCATAATATATACCATATATATCTGCCATATAGCAAGCTGGCAAGAAAATTATTAAAGTTGTGGCTGAGTTTGGGAAATCACTCAGCTAACCTTGTTCAAAGCGAAAATTAAATTATTGAGTAAAAATCTAAAAACCTTTATTTTTATAAATTATACCAGCTGCAAGGGTATAGATGCTTCGGCCGAGCCGAAGTTAGATCTCCTATATTTGTATACCCGTTACTCGTAGGTTAAAAAGGGTATAATTAAGTCGTGCAAATGTATGTAACAGGCATACATACATTTGCACAACTTTAGTAGACCCGTTTACTCTACGAGTAACGGGTATAAAAAGGGTGTCGGAAAGCTTCTGAAAATTCCGACAGGCCTCTTACGCTCGGTCGAACTCAGACAAACTAAAACTTCCGTTCCTGAGCGTCGGAAAGCAAAAGCGCCGCTAACTTGACAGGCAGACACTGATTCAATTCCGACGCTTAGAAGCAGAAAAAATAGTTTGTCATTTTTCCGACACCTACCTGTCGGAATGTCAGCAGCAATAGTTTGATAAAAATCCTACACTAGCGTAATTTGAAACCAACGGTAAGATTTTGCATTGCGAGTTTCACATTTGGTAATATTTTGATGAGGGGTGGTGTTTTGACATTGAACAGTTACACTGCACCGTACGCTACTCCCCAACGGAATTAGCTGTCAATTCCGCTAGGTTAGTTTCCGGACGGGTCAGTTTGTCTGAGTACTAAGCTTACTACATCTTCAATTTGTGTTCAAAATACTAAAGGACAGCTAGTTCTTATAAAGAGTAATTTTTATGCTCTGTACCAAAGGTACACAGAGTATAGTAAGTTTGTGCAAAAGTATTTAACAGGATTGTAGCTATCTAGGAGGCTACCAACCATTTAATAGAACTCGAGGTCATGGAAGGAAATTTATTTATCTTTTCAGACAGTCAAGCTGCATTAAAAGCTCTTGACGGTAATACAAACAATACCAAAACACTTACTGAGTGCCGCATATCTCTGAATGTGTAGTAGAGAATGTCGCCCAAACATAGGATAAATATAATATTAAAGAGCTCAGCCCAAAAGCAGGCAATGGTTACGGAAGGATCCATGGGGGCAGCTGATCACGAGTTGTTAACATGTCCAATTGTCAGTCACAACTAATATGGCAACTGTCGCCACATCCCTGTAAGAAGATTTCTTGGACGCCATAGAGGGCGGTATCTTTCTTTCCTATTTCGGCATTCCTCATCGACAGACGTGCATCATCATTTCGCACAAAGTTTTTTTTAAAGTTACTCGAATTGAGAAATCCAAGTGAAAATTAATTAAACGCGAGTGCACCGATACAAAATAGCAGCACCAGTCAGCCAGAAAAGGAAAGGGAACAGGCAGCACGCCTGATTATTTTATAATTTTCGTCGGCGCCAGATCCATGATGGTGAGTCTCAATAAGAGCTTGGTTAGGTAGTAGAGGTTAGGAATTTTTTTTTATTCTTTGTCCGCAAACCTATCTTGCAGGTTTGGCGCTTAGCTTCTATCAACCTCCAGTAGGATAAATGCACCGCCTTCGTACATAAAGTTTATCAGGCTTAAATTGCGCTAATTTTGGATTTTCCTCTTACTCGTATAACCAAGCCTACGTATATGTGGAGGGACAGGCGCATCGCAGAAAAAGGGCATTAACCTCACTGCGCCAATGTTTATGAGTAGCAGCTGATGTAAATAAACGATTTCTCTTCCCCAAAACGAAATCAAATGCTAAGAGACCCAGGCCGCGCTCTTGCAAATCAACGGAACGAAGGAGACGAGAATATCAGCGAGATTTAGGCAGAGTAGAGTTCAGTTCGAGCGAATTGGTTAAACACTCCGGTCAGCAAAACGCTAAAGAAAATCGGAGAAAAGGTCGGAAAACGCGTAAAAATTACGGAAGAGCCACTGTGAAGGATACAACTTGTGAAAGACGCTTGCGATAGCAACATACCCAGAAAACCAAGAGATCACCCGTAAATTTATATAATATGCATTTTTTTTTGCAATCAATCAGTTAAACCCTTGTACATAATTAATTTTCAATTTTTTTGTTTGTGGCGGCCAATAAGTTAAAAAGGAGAGCGCAAAGAGCAAAGAAATGCCGTTAAAAATGTAGTGCTATTCTATCTCTCTCCGTTGCGAATATTCGTCTCTCTGCTTTTCACTTTCCGTTAGAAGTGCCTTCCATTTTATTGCGTTGAAATTACTTTCCGACAGAGAGAATTGACGGAAAAGGAAGAAGAGAGAAGAAA
Organism: Lordiphosa magnipectinata; assembly: GCA_037044535.1. Lineage (NCBI taxonomy): Eukaryota > Metazoa > Arthropoda > Insecta > Diptera > Drosophilidae > Lordiphosa > Lordiphosa magnipectinata. The sequence continues at coordinate 31,936 of JBAMBO010002652.1, read as the reverse complement.
GAGAGCATATGATAAGAGAAAAGTAGAGAGAGCCTATGCACATCGATCCTAGGTTAAATTGTCATAATTTCTGCCAGCAACAACAAAATTTAATTGCAGCAACCGGAGTTCCCGAAAGCGCGTTTGGAGTCCAGCCGGAGTGAAAAGTATGAGCATGTAAGTGATTATGCTCCTGAGGTCATTTCTCAAGAGTTTGGCTGATATATTTTTTTTGTTGTTGTTGTGTGTGTACACTGTCTAACAGGGCAGTCATTCTAATGTTGGCATATGCGCAATCTATTGTTTTTTTTTTTTTTAATGCCAACCCAAACGACCAATATTCTTGCGTGCATTTAAGTATTGCAGCAACCTAGTTTATATTGTACAATTCGATCTCTATTTTATCTATACATTTTATATTTTTATCAATTATGTATATATATATTATATATATTTAAATTACTGTTTATATGAAGCTAATCGAACCGGTTAGGAATTTTGTTTTTTTGCGATTTTAATACCGATTGTGAATGAAGTTTTATTGGAAATAGGTTAAGAATGAAGAGATTGTCTAATCATATAAATAAATCAGTATTGAAAATGAATTCCTGCTAAAGCCTTAGTAATTGGGGAGACCTGCGTCGAATGGGAAGGAGGAGGGAATGAAGGATGTCTGTCTTGTAGGGATCACTTCGACTTTGACCGTTAGGGTTGGGAGTGGACTCAAGTGATCATGGTAGGGTGGGCGAAGGTGACTATAATAACAGCTATGGTCATCCCAAGACAGTAATTTGTGTTAGAATGGCAATATTCTTCTTTCTCCTGTCCTAGTCTAGTGTCTGTATTGTTTCAAATCGTCCAGAATCGGAGATCTCGCCCAGCACGTGATAATAATAGTCTAGCTAACCCAAGAGGAACGAGCACCTTGATTTCTTTCGACATCTACAGAAGATCCCCCCCATTCTTGCCGACGAGACGGAAGCCGGAACAAGCACGTGCCCCGAACGTTATCAACAATTCCATCGGCTCGGTCATCTCGACAATGATGACGTCTTCTTCGTTACTCGTTACAAATAAGATGGCTCAGCACTTTAAAATACGTCTTATGTGAGTGCCTGGACACCGAAACGTTGAAGGCAACGAGATAGCTGACAGGCTCGCTAGACTTGGCACTACCACCCAGCTCCTACCGGATAGGAGCACAATAGGGGTGCCTTTTGCGACATGTAAATTAAAAATAAGGGAAACTACCTACAAGATGGCCACAAACCGATGGAGAGCAATCCACACCTGTGAAATCTCTAGGCTAACTTGACCCACTCGTAACTTCAAAAGAACCTTAACGCTGTTTCGTCTAGGCAGGCAGAAAGCTTCCCTACTCGTAGGAATTCTCACAGGACACTGTCTCATCGGCAGGCATGCCGCGAGACTTGGTATCAACCATAACGACTACTGTAGAAGCTGTTGCTCAGTTGATGAAGAAGAAAGCGTTCAGCATCTTCTCTGCCACTGTCCAGCGCTCAGTAGGAGACGATTCGCCACCCTTGGTCAGCATTTTCTACCTAACATTTCAGCCGTCTCTGAAATAGAGATTGCTTTGCTACTCAAGTTTGTGCTACTTTCTAAATGGTTCAAAAAGGAAGACCCACCCTTTACTGTCTAAAAGTAAAAATTTAGGGGTTATATGGTATCACAACGGGCCTTTTTTATCGATTTGCTGAAGGAATGATAAAGATCGGATGAACGATACTCAAGTTATGAGCATAAAACGGCCAGTTAACACCGTCCACCCACCCACCCATAACCACAGCATTCATTTCAACAAGACATTCTTAGTGAGAGAGAGAGAAAGGGAAACTTAGAGATGAGCGTATAACAGCGTATAACGCGTATAACTCATGAGCAAATGCGAGCGGCGGCATTAAGGGTGCAGAGTATGTTATAGTCTGGCTTCACCGACTTTCTATCTTGTTTTGCTATTTGGTTTTTCAATGTACATTTTTTTGACACCTCATGCGTGATTCGTGACATGTGGCAACGTCAAAAATGCTCCGTATGGTTTGCCATATCACCATGAATAGACTAGACTTCGTTTAAACAGCGCTTGCAAATCGTTGAATTTTATTATCAATATTCGATCCACTTTTTTATCAAAAATTTTTTTTCAGGAAGCTCCTTTTTGGCTCAATGGGTACGTCCACAAACAGAACTGCCGAATTTGGTCTGAAAAGCAGCCAGAGGCAGTTCAACAGTAGTGCTGCCAGAATCTCTGAATCCAAAATAGCTAGATTTTTAAAAAAAAGTTGCTAAAAATTGCTAAAAATTATGTGAAAATTACCAAAAAAAAATTGCTAAGCCATTAAAGTTTTCGTTTTCGACAAATAGATGTATGTATTGATGACGTGTGTTTGGCAAAGTGTAGGCATAGTGCCGCTTCCTGTTCTTCCGTTTTGTTGAATTTGGAACGAAAGACAACTTATTTTTTTGGGTAAATGCGCCAATCGCAGCCACATGTTTTCTTGAGGCGGCGTGGTGGCGGATATCAAAAAGCTTTGCGCCTATTGCGGATTTGCAAAACGCACAATATGCTTTCGTTGAATCAGCGCAATCCTTGCGAATCCATTGCTTGAACTCCTCATCTTGCAGCCAGGCATCACGAAAATTTTGCTTATAAATTTTTGGCAACTTAACCCAATCACAAAACACACCAAAAGAGTGAGCGAACACTTTCAAGTTGTTCATATAATTGAACCACTGAGTCAAATAGAAGTTCCGATATCTTTGTGAACCACTATTACTCTTAATTTGTGCAGTCAATTGCACAAAGGTATAAAAAAAAAGTAAAAAAATTCTAAAGAAAATTAAAAAAATTTGTAGTTTTTTAATAAAGTTGCTAAAATTGCTAAAGAAAAATTAAAAATTGCTAGATTTGTGGCTAATAGCATTTTAAAAAAAAAAAGTTGCAAATTTTTTTAAGAGTTGCTACTTCTAGCAACTAAATTGCTAAAGTGGCAGCACTGTTCAACAGCTGCCGATGCACCCTGAAAATGCACTGTTTGGTGCGGTCTGTGGGCTGGCGGCTTCATTGGATTACATTTTCAAAAATAATCAAAATCTCAACTGACATTTAGTGGAGCAAAGTACAGTGCTATGATTACCGATTTTTTTTTTAGGCGAGTTTTGTGCGCAATTAATCTCACGTTTTGGACCAGTCCATTGGTTGCCTTAAGCTTTCTTAAGCTTATGCATTCATTAAATTGCATTTATATATAAATGTCATATAAGCCATTTAGTCAACTAACTACATAAGTATAAACGTACCTATGTATATATAAAATTTCAGAGAACTTCCTTTAGAAAAAACGCATTTTTTCATTTTGGGAGGTAGGGGTGGGCGTGTTCCGATCGGTCTAAACATTTTTTCGAAATTAGAACTTAATGTAAGCATTATCTGTGCCAAATTTTAATACGATATCTCAATATTTGGACTTTATGCCACATTTTCGGGCATTCTGACCACTGTGCAATGGCAGCTGTAATGTTGTCTTCCAGGGATTTAATTGTGGCTGGCTTATCCTTGTACACGAGAGACTTAACGTAGCTAAACAAAAACGAGAGCGTAAGTTAAAGTCGGCTCAAACCGACTTCGATGTACCCGTTACTCATGGAAAGAATTGTTTAATAGCCTTCCTGTGTTCCTAAGGGGGGACAGCCGAAAAGTATGCTCGGCTACTTATCATCCGATCTTCGTTAAAATTCCAGGTATTATAGATATTGCGAATATAAATGTAAGTTTTGAATTTGAGATCGATAACTTAAAAATTGTGGGATTTATTCAACATTTTTTATTGTGGGGGCGGGGGTGGGCGTGGCAAAAATTTGAAAAAAACTTTATCTGTGTGCAGAAAATAGGAGTCTACATTTCCAATTTGGTTGCTCTGGCTCTGCTAGCCTCTGAGATCTAGGTGTTCAAACAGACGGACGGACAGACAGACATGGCTATATCGACTCGGCTATTGATGCTGATCAAGAATATATATACTTTATATGGTCGGAAATGATTCCTTCTGCGATACACAAGCTATGAGCAAAAAAAGTTAACCGGCACCATACAATTTTTGGGAGAGAGAGAGAGAAACTTAGAGATGAGCGTATAATAAAACAAGTGAGAAAGTCGGTCAAGCCCGACTATAACATACTCTGTACCAGTTACTTTACCCCCGACTATAATATTAAAATACTTCCAAGGAGTCACGCGTTTATCGTGCAATATTTTTATTATACGCTCATCTCTAAGGATCTCTCTCTCTTTCTCTCTCCCTCTCCAAAGAGTGTGTTTGTTTGAATACAGTGGTGGTTGGTTGGGTGGGTGGCGGTGGGGGGGTCTGATATCTTTTTTGCTCATAACTTGTGTATCGCTCATCCGATCTTTATCATTCCGTCAGCAATTCGATAAATAATTTAGATTACTAGACATCTCCCGAAGGAACGAACAATCTATCATCAAAACTGTGGAAGATATGACGTTTTTTCCAAATAGCGGGGGCGGGAGGGGGCGTGGCAAAAATAGAAAAAAAGAAATATATCTTTGGTGAATTTTCCAAAATTTTAGCTCTCACCTTTTTTTAACCAGCAACAGATGTAGCTGTGTGTTGCTAGTATAAATGTGCCCATTAAGCGCGAACTTGACCTGATCAAGAAAAACTGGGTATGAGGTGTTGCTCCCTGATGCCTTTAGTTTCATAATTTATTGGTCCCGTTCCCAGGCATTAAAAAAAATTGAATTTTGTGGCACTGTGTTATAATAATATAGTCGGGAGCAAATGAACTGTTACAGAGTATGTTATAGTCGGGACTTTCTCACTTGTTTTATAATGAAGCACGTTAAAAACATTGACCTCGAGCCAGCAATAACCCCCAGTATACAAAACATAGGTCACTAACCACAACAACACAACAACAAAAATCAATCGCTTTAAAATCACCTTTTATAAAGAACAAACATACTTTTCATATAAAACCAAAAAGATAATGATAGGAGGTATAGTTGACCGACAATTCAATTCGAAAATTTGTGATTTTTGCAAACTTGCACATTTCAATTAAAACCAACTCGCCACTCAACCTCAGCTGGCGCCATCTATTTATTGTGATGCGCGAAAATATGACTTGCGAGAAAATATTTTTAAATTTTGCATTTGATTTAAGAGAATACGACTTAAGTTTTAATTATAATTTAAAAATACATCATAAACACACGCACATTAAATGGCCGTTTTATGCTCATAACTTGAGTATCGTTCATCCGATCTTTATCATTTCTTCAGCAAATCGATAAATAATTTTGATTACTAGATATCTCTAGAAGGTACGAACTATCTATCATCAAAACTGTGGAAGATACACGTTTTTTCCAAATTGCGGGGGCGGGAGGGTGCGTGTCAAAAATTGAAAATAAACTTGATCTGCCTGCAAGTATAAGAAATATATGTCCCATACATGTCAAACCTCTATCTCTGAGATCTCCTCGTTTATACGGAAGGACGGACAGACAGACAGACGGACGGACGGACAGACGGACATGGCTATATCGACTCGGCTGTTGGTGCTGATCAAGAATATATATACTTTATAGGGTCGGAAAGGATTCCTTCTCCCTGTTACATACTTTTGCACAAACTTAATATACTCTAATAAAAATATAACACAGTCAAACAATTTCAATTAAACATCAAATTAACTCATAACTAGTAAATTTGCTGTTTGAGGAAATTGACCATTAACTTGGACACAAGCCTTTTAACTGGATTTTCAAATAAGAAAATTAAGTCTCTTGAAGTTCAGTAACATGGACGGATTTTTCGAGCGTTTTGCAAACCAACCGAGGCCAAAATCTTTAGATATTTCCAGAACACCCCCCAAAATACTGTTTGTAAAACCAACGAAGGCTGCTATATCAACCAAAACCAATTTGCAATTCAACGTCAGCTGGCAGTGGAAACGCCATCTACTCATGTAATTTCACAACAACAAAAGGGCTTATGGCTCCCAAGTTTTACTTCATCACTGGCGCGAAAATTTTTTTGAGTTTTGCATATTATTTTTTAAGAATTATTATTTATATTTAATTATTTATATTTTAAGAATTATTATAAATTAAAAATCTATTATAAAACATATAACTAGATATTCAAATAAGAAAATAAAATCTCGCTTCTAATTAGATTTTAAAATAAAATCTCTCTTCTAATTAGATTTTAAAATAAGAAAATGAAATCTCTTGAAGTTCTGTGGCTCCGACGAATTCTTCGAGGGTTTCGCAAAACAAACCGAGGCCAAAATCGCTAGAGATTTCAAAGACACCCCTCATACAAACGCAAATTTCAATATTAAGACAAATTAAATATGAAATGGATTTTATGCAATCTATCCAGAAAATTTATGTTGTTTACACTTTCAAAATTAGTTTTGCTAATCTAAAAAAAAAAAACCAGAGATTTAAAACCAACCGAAATAAATTTCTGGGACACCCCCGCTAGAATGGGTTTTTGGTTGGAAGAGATTTCCGTGACACCTCCTATTGAAGGATTGGTGGTGATTCTAGATAATTTTTGGGGTGCTGAACACTAGTCTGTTTTCTGAAATGGTCCATCACGTCTAGATTTTTATTAATTTGACCATAAAGTTGCTTAAAATGCCTATTTTTACCCTTTTAAGACGCGTTTTGCAGGGAACCTACTAGCCTGTTGTACTCTTTTTGCAGAAAATAATTTGGTATATCTGCGCTACAAAAAGCCGTAGAATTTATTTATTTATTTAAGTTTGACAAAGTTCTGTCAACATTGCAGGGGTCGCTTAAAAAATGACAGTAAATTATTTCTTACATCTAACATAGAGTGAGTAGAGAAAAGATGGTAATACATATTATAGTTAAGACACAAATTTCGGAAAGATTCATAGTTAGCTAAATTTGTTAGGCAAGGCTGTAGATAGATCGGAGAGAAATTTCTGGTAAGACGCAAAGGAACAGCAAGATTTATTTGACTTAACAGAGCGCAAGAGTCAATATCACCTGATAAGAGTTTGTGAATGTAAAGCACACAATGGCACGTACGGCGGTTCTTAAGAGATGGAAGATCGATTAAGAGTAGTCGATGCTCGTAAGATGGAAGATGGATGGAGGGATCCCAGTTGAGGCCACGGAGGGCCAAAATTAAAAACTGTTTTTGAACCGATTCAAGTTGGTCCTGATATTTTTGGTAATGCGGTAAGCAAACACACGACCCATATTCAAGTATTGGTCGAACTAGAGAGACATATAAATGTTTAGTGAGATACGGATCGTTAAATTCCTTGAACCATCTTTTGATAAACCCAAGAACACCCATAGCTTTATTAGAGATGACAGAGATATGTCTATTAAAGCTTAACTTGGGGACAAAGCGGACGCCTAAGTCATCAACCTCGTAAATGCGTTCAAGAGGACTGTCATCAATCGAAAAGTCGTATAAATACGGCTGTGTTCGATAAAAAGTCATACATTTACACTTTTCAGCGTTTAGTGGGAGGGAATTAACCGAACACCATGAATGCAGAGAGTTTAAGTCCAATTGAAGAAAGAGAGGTGACAACGGGTCCTTATAGGAAAAGCAGAGTTTTAGGTCATCAGCGTACATCAAAGCATGCGAATGAAGCAGGACGTGAGGGATGTCATTAATGAACAGATTAAAAAGTAGAGGTCCAAGATGCCTACCCTGAGGTACCCCAGAGAGTATGCTGGATTCAGAAAGCGACGAATTGAAACGAAGACGCTGGGAACGGTGTGTCAAATAAGCCTTTATCCAGTTAAGAAGGTTTAGAGGAAAACCAAGCAGATACAATTTGTGAAGGAGGATATCATGATTGACAGACTCAAAAGCCTTGCTAAATTCAGTATAAATTACATCTGTCTGCAGTTTATTAATAAAACCCCTATTCACAATAGAAGTAATCTCAAGCAGGTTTGTAGAAACAGAACGCTTTTTCATAAAGCCATGCTGAGACTGCGAAATAATTGAGCGACAAGAGTACTGTATTTGAGATGTTATGAGCATTTCAAAAAGTTTAGGAATGTCAGATAGTTTTGAGATACACCTGCATTTGATACTGACGATTTAGATCTTTTTTTATGAATAGGAATGACAAAAGATTCCTTCCAATCGTTGGGAAACTCACCTAGCTCAAGAGATAAGTTAAACAAACTTAAAAGCGGGAAGCATAAAAAACTTGCACAATTTTTAAGCACACAGCTTGGTACATTGTCAGGTCCAGGAGTATATGATGTTTTAATCGAACGAATACCCGAAAGCAGACACTCTAAATCTAAAACAGGTGGATGGATGCTGTTAGAGTGGGTAATAGGATAGGGATACGGATTAATGGTACCAAAACTAGTCGATGAAGCAGAATAGCAACGCTGAAAAAATGCTGCGAATAAATTGGCGATGTCAGCAACATTACTAGCAGTCACGTTATCGAGCGAAAGCGATGGAGGAAACTGAGAAGATTTGCGTTTGGAGTTAACGAAGTTATAGAACTTTTTGGGGTTTTGCTGAAAGCTTATCTTGCAGCTAAGCAGATAATTATTGTAGCATTCTGAACTATGCAGCAAAAACTTTGAACGGGCCACTGAATATCTAGAGAAATCTAACTGAGAACCAGACTTCTTAAATTTTTTATACAGGCGAGATTTTATATTTTTCAAATTAGACAAGCTTTTCGTAAACCGTGGGGAAGAGCGCGTGCGAGAGGTAGTGTACGAAACTAGTACATGCATTTTTAATACATTATAAATAGCCTCATAGAATGACTTGGGGGCTTCCTCAATATGTCGACATGTATCAAGGAAGGACCAATCGCAAGTTGCCAGTGCCTCGTTCAGGGATGTACAATTTACATTACGATAGCAATAAGATTGACTCTGTTTCAAGTTCAAAGCTAAGCTTAATAGTAGGGTGATAAACATCCTCCGATAGAGAAAATGGTGGAACCCTCGATACAGCCGAGTTGGAGATGTCACTGACAAATACAAGATCAAGGATCCTGCTCATGCTATTCATGATAGAATTTTTCTGTCCAAGAGATAGCTCGGACATTAAATCGGTAAATTCGTGTTGGATAGATGGAAAAAGTTCGTCGGAATTATCAAAAGATGACCAGGATATGTGAGGAATATTAAAGTCCCCAACGACAACTAAACGATCACGGTCATTTAATATAGATGCGATATGTCGAATTCGTCCAGCGTGATTTAGATAAACCCCGAGCTCAGATGCGGGAGGGATGTACGAACATGTGATAAATAATTTTGAGTAGTGTGTTTGAATTTCAACAGCAACAAATTCAATGTCAAGAGATGATTCACACGGAATTAGCTGAGATGGCCAGATTGCATCAACAGCGACAAGAACCCCACCGCCACGACGAGTTGGGCGATCGCACATATATATAACATACTTGTCACTAAGGATCTCAAAATTGGAAATACCAGTATCAAGGGAAGTCTCCCAAAAAACTATGACATCTTGTACAAAAGATGCACTATTAATAAACAGCGCGATCAGTTTACCGCGCAAGCTGTTTACATTTCGGTAGCCAAGTAAGAATCAAGATTTTAGTTTTTTGAGACCGGAACAGAAGATTGTATATCAGCACGAGCCGAAGGATTGGCGCGAATGGAGAAAGGACGCGCAAATGTAAACTCAGGCCAGAATTCCTTGGGATAGTTTATTTTAAAGTTAAGAAATAGTACTTAACGATAATATTAAAGTGAGTCAAAACAAAAGAATTTTTTTGGATTCCCCACAAAACGCGCCTAAAAAGTTTCTAAATTGGCACTTAAAGCTACTTTTAGCTCAAATTACCAAAAATATAAACGTATGAACCATTTCCGATAATAGATTCGTGGTCAGCACACGGAAATCATCATTAATCACCACCAACCCTTAAATATACTGGACCTTTGTTGCCTAGTGTTACTTAAACGCAAAATTCAAGCAAATTAAATATTTTATTCATTTGATGCAACCTATCCAGAAAAATAATATTGCTTACATTTCCAAGATTTATTTTGATTATCAAAATTGTTTGGGTTCTTCTAACAAAACACGAGAGGTTTAAAACCAACTGAAAGAAATTTCTGGGACACCTAGAATTGGTTTGTGCATCCGTGTATGATTCGTTGGCTTCTGGGCAAAATAAACACTTTGCAAGTGTATGACAATATTTCAAATTGACCGCCACCAACCAGCCACCTACCGATAACATCATCAGAAACCCTGTACTAGTATGCCGAAAAGTACGCCACACATTTTTTGGCAGGCACATGCGCTGGCGCCTGAACAAATCGATGAACTTGATTGTGAAATCTGAAGCCTGAGGTGAGAGCGGAATTTACCTGCATAAAAACTTGGTGCAATTTTCTAACGGTACGAAAAGTAAAGCCAAAAAATTCCTTACCTGGGTGGAAAGAGAAAGGAAAATAGCAATTATATTAAATAATATTAAACGTAGAATCTTGTAAACTCAGCCATTTCAGACATTCGTTTGTCCAAGGGCAAATAGTTGCAACGCGTGAATCGATAATCTTGGGGAGGCTGTAAACAGAAGCCCCCAACTCCCGTTCCTGAAGAAGTGTTAAATTCCTTTACAGAGCGCAGCAGCATTGCAGGAGTAGCAGTAGCCATGGGTTATGTGAGTTAAATATTAATGTGAAAGATTTTAGGGCTAATGCAGAATGAGATTTACTGATACAGCGTTTGAAGGCCACCAAGTGTCCCACGGATGAGTTGTCGTTGACGAACCGTGCCATCGTTAATGTGAGCGATTTTCCCGATGAAGTGAAGTAAGTGGAACAGTATGGAGGAGACTTGGGTATTAAAGCTCTTATACTAGTTTACCTAGTTAAACCTAGTGTAAGAACACTATAAGAGCTGTATGACCCAACTCTAGTGTAGCAAACGAAATGTGCTGAGTTATGCTTTCCTTAACACTCTCATTCGCTAGGTATGCGGACATCTCGCCTGCTGCGGGTCAGCATTTCATATTTGCTTTGGAGAAGACCGTGGAGGTTCCCAGTGGTTATGTGGGCTTCTCCTTGGTTCAGCGTAAGTGGGCCATGCTCTCCATTAACCAAGAACTGGAGGTGCGACCCTATCGTTTTGATGCTAGCTCTGATGTTATCACCAGTGTGTCCTTTGAGACAGATTTCTTGCAGAAGAAGACGTAAGTGCTTACAAAAGGAGTTGAGGAGTTATATAACCACCAGATGTTGTCCTCCCTCTTAGCGTCTCGACTGAGGCCTATGACTCGGATCAAATGGCCAAGGAGTTTATCATGCAATTCGCTGGCATGGCTTTGACCGTGGGACAGTCCTTGGTCTTTAATTTCAAGGACAAGAAGCTATTGGGCCTGGTTGTTAAATCACTGGACGCCATCGATCCCAAGAGCCTTAGCGAAGGCAAAGAGCCGGCCATGCGTAATGTGCGCTTTGGTCGTATACTGGGCAACACAGTGGTGCAGTTCGAGAAAGCCGAAAATAGCTCATTAAATCTGCAGGGCAAGTCCAAGGGCAAAGTGGTGCGTCAGTCTATCATCAATCCTGACTGGGATTTTGGCAAGATGGGCATCGGTGGCCTGGACAAGGAGTTCAACGCCATTTTCAGACGCGCCTTTGCCTCACGTGTCTTTCCACCGGAGCTGGTGGAGCAGCTGGGATGTAAGCACGTAAAGGGCATTCTTCTGTATGGACCACCTGGTACGGGCAAGACCTTGATGGCGCGTCAGATAGGCACCATGCTGAATGCCCGCGAGCCCAAGATTGTGAATGGACCGCAGATTCTGGACAAATATGTGGGCGAGTCGGAGGCCAATGTGCGGCGCCTTTTCGCCGACGCTGAGGAGGAAGAGAAACGTTTGGGCCCGAACAGCGGCTTGCATATCATCATCTTCGACGAGATCGATGCCATCTGCAAGCAACGTGGCTCGGTGGCTGGAAATAGTGGTGTCCATGACACCGTGGTCAATCAGCTGCTGACTAAAATAGATGGAGTGGACCAGTTGAACAATATCTTGGTTATTGGCATGACCAATCGTCGGGACATGATCGACGAGGCATTGCTGCGTCCCGGCCGCTTAGAAGTGCAAATGGAGATCAGCCTGCCCAATGAGCAGGGTCGCGTCCAGATCCTTAACATCCATACCAAACGCATGCGTGACTTTAATAAGATCAACGAGGATGTTGACAACAAGGAGATAGCTGCGTTGACCAAAAACTTCAGCGGCGCCGAGCTGGAGGGTTTGGTGCGTGCCGCCCAGTCCAGTGCTATGAATCGTCTGATCAAGGCCGATGCCAAGGTCACAGTGGATCCGGAGGCCATGGAGAAGCTTAAGGTGAATCGCGATGACTTCCTGCACTCGTTGGAGAACGACATAAAGGCTGCCTTTGGCACATCGCAGGAGATATTGGACACAATGTTGGCCCGTGGTGTGATCAACTGGGGTCAGCCGGTAAGTAGTCTGCTGGAAGATGGCATGCTCTACGTACAGCAGGCCATGGCGCCGGAATCAAGTGGTCTAGTCTCGGTGCTCATAGCAGGTGCCCCCAATGCGGGCAAGACTGCACTGGCCGCCAAACTGGCCACTATGTCGGACTTTCCCTTCGTCAAAGTATGTTCGCCCGAGGATATGGTGGGCTACACCGAGTCGGCTAAGTGTCTGCAAATTCGTAAGATATTTGACGATGCTTATCGCTCGACACTTAGTTGCATTGTTGTGGACAATGTGGAGCGTTTGCTGGACTATGGATCGATTGGACCGCGCTATTCAAATCTCACGCTGCAGGCTTTGCTGGTGCTGTTGAAGAAACAGCCGCCCAAAGGACGCAAGCTCTTGATTCTGTGCACCTCAAGCAGACGGTGAGTTGAAGTATTGTTTTTAAGAAAGTATTCCTCTGCTTAGGTAAAAGAGAGCAACTTTCCCGAACTGGGGTTAAGATCCCCCGGTAGACCGAACCGCGAACCGAACTGGAGTATTTTCGAAAATGTGAGCAGAAGTGAAAACGGTTTGGGAACCATCGGTCAGAAAATGGGTCTTAGTGAGAAAAACTTTTTTGTGTTCAATGTTAGCGTCCTCAAACTCGGCCATTATTTATAATATAATATATGCTTTCAAACAGATTTGCAAATTTTGGTCAAAATCGGATGACTATATCTTATAGCTGCCATAGGACCGATCGGTCGGAAAATGGGTCTTAGTGAAAAATCTTTAGGTTTTCGAGTAAATCGTTCTTAAGGTCGGTGATTATTAATATTATTAAACGCTTTCAAACTAATTTGAAAAAGTTGATCGACATCGGGTGACTATATATTATCGTTGCCATAGGACCGATCGGTAGAAAATTGGTCTTAGTAAGAAATTTTTGTTTGTTTTTAATGTTTGCGTCCTTAAAATCGCTGATAACTAGTTTTATATGCTTTCAAATAGATTCGAAAAATTTGGTCGAATTCGGTTGACTATATCTTAAGGCTGCCATAGGACCGATCGGTCGGAAAATCAGTCTTAGTGAGAAAAACTTTTTTGTTTTCAATTTTATCGTTCTTAATCTCGGCGATTGTTAATTTAATATGTTTTCAAAAAGATTCGCGAAATTCGGTCAAAATCAGATGTTTATCTGTCGGAAAATGGGTTTTAGTTAGAAAAATGTTTGATTTTTATGTAAGCGTTCTTAAACTCTGACATTTCAAAAACAGCATTTGCAGGGGTATAAAAACTTCGGCACAGACGAAGTTAGCTTGGCCTTCTCGTATTTTTTTGTCGATTTCAACCTTTAATCGATAGCTGCTAGGGATGCTTCAATTGAACTAAAGTATTCGGACAACACGGTTTCTATTTTATTTAGCTATATGTACCCCTATTTAATAAGACACATTCAAATTTAATATAAAAATACTGTTTTAAATGAAATTAAATAGATTTAAGAGTGAATAAAGTCTTTGTAAATTCAAATTATAGAGTTAGCGGCAGCTCTGCTAGCTGTCGATAAACACAAACACGTGCGCTGGCCATCCAGCCAGCTGTTGATAAACCGGTTTCGAAACTGAGTTCGAAAAGTCAAAACGTAACCAAATCGTTTGGAATTCGGAACAGCAAAATGTAAAACGATCGTTTTCGTTTCGTTTCTACTTTTTGAAAACGGTCGGAAGGCGGTACAGGCCTGTATAATTTTGCCCAGAAGTTTGTAACGCATAGAAGGAATCATCTCCGACCACATAAAATATATATAATATTTTCTTAATGAGCGTGACGAGCTGAGTCGATTGAGCTTTGTCCGTCCGTCTGTCTGTGTGTTTCTACGCAAACTAGTCTCTCAGTTTTAAAGCTATCGAGCTGAAATTTTGCACAGAGTCTTTTTTTGACTGCACGCTGCTAATATGTCGGAACCGACCGGATCGGATGACTATATGTTATTGCTGCCATAGGAACCCTCGGTTGAAAATGGGTCTTAGTGAGAAAAGCTCTTTTGTTTTCAATGTTAGCGTCCTTAAATTCGGCCATTATTCATATTATATGCTTTTAAAGAGATTTGCAAATTTTGGTCAAAATCGGATGACTATATCTTATAGCTGCCATAGGGCCGATCGGTCGGAAAATGAGTCTGAGTAAAAAAAACTTTTTTGTTTTCAAGTAAATCGTTCTTAAGGTCGGTGATTCTTAATATTAAACGCTTTCAAACTAATTTGAAAAAGATGATCGACATCGGGTGATCGGTTAAAAAATGGGTCTTAGTAAAAAATTGTTTTTTGTTTTTAATCTTAGCGTCCTTGAACTCGCTGATTACTACTTTTACATGCTTTCAAATAGATTCGCGAAATCGGATGACTATATCTGTGGTCAGGCTTGGCGTATCAGTTTTATGTGTGGCTGCTGGTGCGGGAGCTTTTACACACCCGATCACCTTCACCAGCTACTGGCGCCAGCTGTGAAGTAACTAGCCATGAAAAAGCAAAATTCCCTAACTATTGCCGTTCGTATTCGGCGTTAAACTGTAGGTCCCTTTCTCTTGTGCGAAAAATTATAAGCACACACGCCAAGAGATTGAGAGAAGCTTGGCCCTGGCCCTCCTGGAGGGTGCTGTTTGAGCCAATTTTACTTTATATCTTAAGGCTGCCATAGGACCGATCGGTCGGAAAATTAGTCTTAGTAAGAAAACCTTTTTTGTTTTCATTTTTATCTTTCTTAAACTCGGCGATTGTTATTTTGATATGTTTTCAATAAGAATCGCGAATTTGGTCAAAATCAGATGTTTATCTGTCGGAAAATGGGTTTTAGTTACAAAAACTTTTGAATTTGATGTAAGCGTTCTTAAACTCTGACATTTCAAAAACAGCATTTGCAAGGGTATAAAAACTTCGCACAGACGAAGTTAGCTTGGCCTACTCGTTTAAGAATCGCTTGATTTAAAAAAAAAAATTTTGCCTGCGGCTTTATTTCTTCCATACATTACCTTCAAAAATTGAACTGCATTGACAACATTCGTTAAAAAATTTTATTTTATTTCTTTTAGGATGTAGTTTGGGAATTTATAAAATTTTCAAGTTTGAATTTAAAGATGAAGAAAGAAACCATTGATTTAAGCATGATAATCCTTCATAATTCGCTGTCCATCGATGAAATTTTTTTCGGAATTTCTTGAGCATAGGTCAGTGTACTAGACAATAACCAATTTTTTCGCCCGAACCTGAACCGGAGCAAAAAAAAGTCCAAAATGAGTTCAGTTCAAGAATTATAAAAAATTTTCTCGATGCTAAATAGTTAACTTTGCTATTTTCCAATATATCTAAATGCACACTCAGAAAAAATGTGCCATGAATTTAAGGAAATCGCCTTATTCTTAAATTTTTCCTGGTATTTAGAAATATTTTCTAATAAGCAGAAAAAGTTTTCTAGAACTTTGAAAAATATGCCAGAAAAAATAAGTTTAAGAAGAAGATTTTCTAAAAACAAGAATAAGAGAGATTTTTCTAATAATCAGGGCGAATTTTTTTCGTCACTTTCTTAAAATTTGTAAAAATTTACCTTTTATTTTAAAGTTAAATATCCCTTAGGCTGGGATGACACATTCAATTTTTACGAACAATTATTGTCACAATTTTTTGATAATGGTCGTTGGTGTGAGCGAGACAAAGTATTATTGAATTCGCTTCACAATATTGTTGATGAGTGACAGAGGCATTGCTGCTGCCGGCAGCGCATTAGGCAGAATTGACGCTACTAGATTCAATATTTGTAACAACTCGGTTGACATTTAATGGATTTGGTAAATCTAGGAGATTTCCATATTGTTATTAAATATTATAATTATTTCATTGCTCAAAATGAAATCGCGAAAGAAAAAAAAAAATTTTCCTCTAAGAGAAGCAGACGGTATATTTGAATTAAATATACAACGCATATTGCATTTTGGTGATAGAAAAATTATCCAGAAGAGTTCAGCCACAAACATCATAAAGAATGAGTCCGGATCACGCCTACGCTACCAATCCACAGGTATGGATGACTGTCTCACTCATATCACAGTACAACACTAAAAAAAACCCCGGCATGAGACCGTTAAATTATGATAAAAGGGACCTCTGTAAGCATCACCTCATACCCAGTTTTTTAAATAAAGCCTCGGTTCGCGTTTTATGGGTACTTTTGTACTTGCAACACACAACGACAACAATTTTATCTTAGATTTTAAGGGTTTAAGATAAAAATCTGAAGGGTCATGGGGAACGCCATACAAAAAATTCACTTCAATCGTACAATTGGTTAAGTTACCTCCAGAAGGAGTTAAACCTTAAATCTTGAATATCTTTAAAAGCGCACGGTAGATTTTTATTAAAATCAATATTTCTGATGGTATAATGGACTATTGCATGTCCCTCAAAGATGGTATTCGACAGCCAAAAAACCGCGAATTGGAGTACCAATTTTATATTCACCCACGAACCACTCCATATGGACTATGAGCTAGACGTAAAAATAGACCTAACTGTGTTTTCAGATTCACAAAGGAAGCTTTGGTTCGCGGTCTATAGCCAATTTTGTACCAGCAATTGCCTTAGAACAACATTGACCATTTAGGTTGAAACCAGCTTCACCAAAATTATGTAATAAATTTTATGAGTTAAGTGCTTCATCACCAGCAGGAAAACAGATCATATCATTTAAAAATGTCTTTAGTGGACCTCCAATAAATCTAACAGTGCTATGCTAATTTTCCTTGATCTGAAGCATTTAAAGACTTTTTCACTTAAATAGATCTCTATAGTCCACAAACATAACAATAATAGTTAATGTTTGGACAATGGTCCGCGGTTCTCTCAATATTTTTCTTTTTAAACATCGAAAAATATATTAATTTTTTGGAAACCAAGTTAAAAATTGTGAGACAGCCAACTATGTTTGCCATAAAACGAAATGTTATTGAGTTAAAAATGTTAAGAAACGACAAAATTTCTTCCAGCAATCATGGCATTTTATTAATCAACGGCTTCAGTTACTCATCTCCATTCGATTTATTCAAACTGAATAGGTTCTTATTACCGAAATCAGAGATCTATTTAAGTGAAACATTTCAAAATTCGGCCAATGAAGAATGCAGAATCCACATATTCAGAATTGATGTTGTCTGCAGCGGATGTCCAGAAAAAATATATTTGTTGATTATTCTTATAACCAACTGATGATGAGTCCTAGACAAAGCAACCGTTTCTGACAGTGTTAAAAACGCAATTTAAACTATCTGTTACGTACATTGAGTGTGACCCTGGCATTTCAAAATACCAAAAAACTTACAAAAATACTAGATTTGTAACCTTTTTTCGCGTTTTGGGGATTTTTTTTGATAACTTTTTAAAGTATGCGGCGAATTCGTCGCTTTCGCTCAACAATAAGTTGTGTGTAGAAATTGAATGTATCATCCTAGCCTTAATATAATAATTATTGAGCTCGAATATTATATATAAAATAACAAGACTCTTAACTTCCAAATATGTATGAAATGTTTAAGGATTTTCCAAATAAAGTACTTATTTTTGAGTCAGTAAAAAAATTATTCCCGAACCCGGGATCGAACCTGAACCTAGGTTCAGCGCCTTTCTGAACCCGCTGCGCGAATAGTTTCTCGGGTTCGAACCCCGGAGTGCACACCTCCCGATTTTTAGGAGGTTTGCAGCCCTGTTTAAAACAAATATTTTTAAAATTAATCAAATTAACAAATCTAACAATTAAATTTAACATGTCCCCTTTTCCCCTACTGTCTAATGATTTCAATCAAAATCAGGATTAAGTTCATATTTAGTTAAATTAAATCAAAATCTTGCTAGTTTTATCCGTAGAAACAAGATCCAGAGACTTGGCTCCACAGTAACCAATGCAAGGAGGAAACTTTGTTGCTGAATTCATTTGTTGATCCTCACATTCCTAGTCGATTTCGTGTAAAAGTTGGTATTTCGAATTCAAATTGAACAACTTTGTACGGATTATACGGATACAAGATCAAGTTAAAGTAAGATCCGAATTGCCTAACCAGTTGATGTCGACTGTTCAATACCAAATGGACTCTATTCGTATAAAATGGAAGACTGGATTTAGTAACCACAGATATGCTTTTCATTTATACACAACTATAACACTAGAGTGAATCCTTTTCGAACTCTAAATGGTTTATAGCCCTGGTTGAATGGTCTCATAAAATTCTAGAAATAAGGCAAAAACACTCGTGAAAAGGTGATTACTAAAGGATGGTACATCCCTCTATCTCCCTTTTTCACTTTGTTTTTTTTAGCGAGGTTCTAGAGGAAATGGAAATGCTAACGGCTTTCACATCTGTGCTACATGTACCAAATCTCTCAAGTCCCGAGCATGTTTTGGCCGTACTCGAGGATACGGATATCTTTAGTAAGGGCGAGGTTCAGGCCATAGGAAAGAAGATGGCCGGTAAGCGGTAAGTTCACTGTACACATATTCTCTTTACCTTCACTTAAATCTGGTCTTCTACTTGTAGCGTTTTCATTGGTATCAAGAAACTGTTGGGTCTAATTGACATGGCCCGTCAGACGGAGCCTTCGCAGCGGGCCATAAAGTTCCTCTCCAAAATGGAAGAGGAAGGGGGCCTGGAAATGGTGGCCCGGAAATAGGGCGGCAAATAAAACCCTCGCAAATCGTATGCAATCTCAATTATTAGAGTCTAAGTACAAATAAAAATTATTCCGGTTATTAGGAACATGTTATTCCACATACTCGTACTCCTCCGCTACGTTTTAGGCTTCGCGATAACCACACACAGATGTTTCCTGTGCCCCACAGAGCACAATGAAAGCTACATAAAACAAACAACCGAAAGAAATGTGAAATGTGAGAATGAGACCTGTGACCTGACTTGCCATAGCGGATAACAAATTATAATACAACACTAGAACACTATATAAATATGTATAAATAATAGAATACAAGTTTTTTTCTGGCCCTTTAATATTGTTAATTACTGAAAATTCTTATCTTGTTATATTTAAGATTTGCTTCAGAATAGAACACCAAAAATTATAGCAACACCGCTCCTGGTTACAACATTGGGGAACCGTTGATTCAAAATATTGTTAATCGAAAAAGTTACATACATTCATACAAATACAAATATAAATAAATATAAACATATACTAACAAATTCTTGCTAAATCTAAAATAAAGAAAACGATATCAGAAAACGACAAGACTAACTCACTTATACAGGACAAGCATTGATGAAAATGGAAATGGAAAAATTAATGAGCCCATCAGCTACCGCTGCGCTTCGAGACGGAAATGGGCCTACAAAAATCAGGTTAAGTTGAAGGCTACGTACCATTTGATTTTTAACCTTAACGAACTTAGTATCTCGATAACTCAGCAACCATTCTCAGCTGCGCGACATCTGATATCGTACTAGAGATTCGATCGTAATGGTCTGCAATGTAAATTAAACATGCACCGAATTGTGCTGCAAACCCAAAAAATTTTTCGGAAACTCCGGTTTGCAGGTTCAAACCAAAATTTACCAACGTTTATGGTTCGGAAATTTGAGGTTCGAGGTTTCTGGGCTTTGGTTTTGGTTCGAGCCCTGGTTCGTTGCACGTTTTTCCCAATATATTAAAAATTACAAAAAAAAATTTAAAATCGAAATGAAATGCGCGTTTATATTGTTCTGACGTGTGTGTTTTCTGTCTCTTTCTGTTTCGATTCTTCTTTGCGTCCAATTTTTGGCGCGTGGCTAGTTTTGCCAATTTAGCTATTTTTCCCACCAAATATCGACTGTTAAAAATTCTAAAACTTTACAGAGATTAATTTAAAATAGCTAAACAATGTCAAATAATTAGCTAGAATTGCGGGCTCCGGCAAAACTGAATAGATTCCGACTTTCGAGCTTACAAAATAGCTATATCTGGTGGAAAAAATAGCTAAATTGGTAACGCTGCGTGTGGCACACACTTTTGTTTGTATTCGGCTGACATGTTTCTGCAGTAGCATGCACCGGGTTGATTAAATTGTCCCATATGTATATGTATAAGATGAAATGTAAAACGTTCAATTCATTGTGCAGTGTACATAGGTGTTTACATTGAATTTGTAGTATATTAAAAGTTAATATCTCTGACTGGAAGTATTGTGGTCTATGTATATGTAATATAAATTACGCATACGTATGAATGTATACATAAGTACATAGGTAGGCAAACAAGTACTACATACAATAGCACGATCTGATTCTTCACGTATTTAAATTGTTTTACATATGTACAATATGTATGTTAATAACCATTGGGAGTGCGAAAAGGAGAAAATATATACCTAGGTACATACCCAGGTATATATTTTGTGTACCTTTTACCTTACCTCGGTATTTTCAAATTCGTGTACCTTTTACCTAACCTACACACAAAAAAATCTGGTGGGTAATATTAACTGCGATGACAGTAACTTTTTTCGAAATTTTTTATGCATGTGGTTTTGTTGTTGCTTGGTAACTGTGCTAACAGTAAAATCTACAGAAGAAATTGTAAAGTTCACGTATTTATTTTAGCTCGTATTTTGTTGTTGCATTTAACAACTGTACGCTGAGTAAATTCAACCACAAATATTTTTTCACATATTTTGTTGTTTTAATAAGTTACTGCTAACTACAGTAACGTTACCATAGAAATAGTTACTCTGACGTGATTTTTTCATCTCATACTTTGTTTTTGCAGCAATTTACTGTACCCACAAGTAAATCTTACAGCACAAATAGTATAACTTTTTCAATGAATTTTGTTGCTTCACGGATTAACTCTACCAAAAGTAAATCTAACCGCGAAAATTGTTGATTGAGAAAATTTCAGTTTGGCCCTTATATTTATATTGTACTTTCACTGAATTTGAACTTGAGAATTACTAGTGGTCTCATTTATGCGACATTTAAGAAATTTTTCGTGCATGTGGTTAGGCAGATTCAATACAAGTAATACATATGTTAGACGCATTTCTATTAACGCGAGCCGTAGCGTAGCTGGTAAAGACGTCCGTCCAATCGTGTTCAGTCCAAGGGCCCAGAGTTCGAATCCCCCCCCCCCCCCCCAAGTAAGTAAAACTTTTTCAAATAAAATAAAAATGTGTTTAATTCAAACAATTGTTTCAGAACCAAAATTGGTGGGTGGTGGGGGTATTAAGGTTGCTTTCTTCTGGTCTGGGATGATGATGAGCTCAAGTAGATTGGCAACTTGTGACAGCGAAAATAGTATCCAATCCTACTTTTCTTCAGTTGAGTAACAGCTGCTAAATTACTATTTTTATGGTAAAATAACTGTACACACAGTAAGAAAATTTACTTACTATACGCATCGGTTAATATTACTAATTTTGTGGGTTGGCGCATTTCTAATCGATATTTTCAGATAGATTTACTATTGCAATAGTTCTCTTTGCGTAAAGGTTTACGTGATAGTTACTGTCAAATTTTGTGAATTTTACCGACTTTTTGGGTTGGCGCATTTCTAACCCAAAATATCGGTTAAATTTAACCACAGATTTTTTTGTGTGACCTATAGGTCTTAATTTTAATTTAACTTGTCAATAGGTAAGGTGCTAGGTACTTTTCGTACGTGACTTTTTTCGCTCCGGATACAACATAGTCGAGATGCTGCCGCGCTCTGTCATATTGAATAGAAAAGTTCAAGGAACCTGTTTGTGGCTTTAACTGGACATCCGGTAAACAATCCGTGTTCAAAAACAATACGATCCATGCTAGATAAAAGGAGGGCGGACTATCAGCCGTGCTCCCATTTTAATTTTCGTCATTGTAGGTCAACAGCGTCAACCAAAGTGCAAAGTTTAATACACTGAAAAGGTTGCAAGAAATAGGTAAAACATTTTAACTTTTTTAAAACGATTTATTAAAAATGTAGTTGTTAAACTACAAAAAATTATCCAAATTTAATAAAAAAAAATCTATTTTAATTAGTAAATATATTTATTTTCATACCAATTACTAATTTCTAAAAATATTTATTTTCATACTAAATAAATATTTGTATTAATTAAAAGTTAGCAAAAATTTAACCACTGTAAAAACCAAAATAATTGAACAAATTCAATAAACCAAAGTTTTTGGGCTATTTAGCTATTATTATTTTATTAAATTAAATAAAGCAATAAACTTTGTGGCCGCTCTCTGAAGTGCATCTGCTGCTTGCTTTCCCCGCCGGTCATCACTTCGTCTGCACGTTTGCGCTTAATTAAATATGCTGGTCTTATTGATTGAAAACAATTAGTACCTGCTGCGCTGAACACTGCGTCTTCAATCATAAAATTACGCCGCGCCAGCCTATTGTTTATTGCTGGCTCTGCGTCAATATCGCTCATCCTGGTTGTGCTAATCTTGGTCATATCGGAGCTCGAATGGCGGACTGCAGAAGAAAAAACATTGGTCTAAATTGGACTTACCCAAGCTGCAGGCACATCGAATCGGAAATGAAGGTTCATGAGGCAAACAAATTTAGATTTTCAGTTCCTGTATTCTGGATTCCGGGACTTACAAAACAGATTCGTGACTGCAGAATCTAACTTCAAGAATCTTAAAGCGCTAAGTGCCTCGCCAAAAAGGAAAACGACCCAAACTGCACTTTCTAATAATATCTTATTAGTTCCAGATCCTACCGCCCTCATGCAGTTCAGTCCAGCGGAGGATCTTCAACCAGCTCCAACTTCTGGCACCGCGGCTTCTGTTGACCCCACTGCAACAGTTTCTAGCCACTCTTCAATTGGCATGCCTGCAGAAGGTTTTTCCCTCCCTTCTGGAAAGCCTGCTTCTGCCACCATGGCACCACTCCTGCTTCTGTTGCCGGCGCAATAGCAGGCTCATCGGAAGCTACTACTCTCACGCCGACTAGCGACCAACTCCCGGTACCCAACTGCAACTTGGATAACGCATTGGCAACTGCTTCTCCTACTACTGATAATATCTCTGGAGCTGTTAGTAATTTATCTGTTGTAACCGCGACCAAGCTCCCGAATGACCACCTATCCAACGTTGGTGCAGCCGTAT
The DNA here is from genome assembly GCA_037044535.1 of Lordiphosa magnipectinata. Taxonomy (NCBI): domain Eukaryota; kingdom Metazoa; phylum Arthropoda; class Insecta; order Diptera; family Drosophilidae; genus Lordiphosa; species Lordiphosa magnipectinata. The sequence goes on along the minus strand of JBAMBO010002652.1, from coordinate 8,316 downwards.
CATCAGGAAATCCTATATCGGGTGTGGCCCCCCCAAGAAGATCAATGCCAATATCTGGGGTTACTCCCTTAAAAGCCATATTTGTCTCGCGTTTAAATTCGAACGCAACCGCAAACGATGTTAAATTCCACCTAAGCCACAGGTTGAACACTTCTGTCACCGAATTCACCGTCACTAAGTTCGTATTTAAGAAGAAGCGAAGGATGTCTTCTTTTAAGGTTGAAATCTCAGAATCCCTATTCCCTAGATTGCTTGAGGCTTCTCTTTGGCCCGAGCATACAATTGTTAGTGAGTACATTGGTAAGTCTAACACCAATACCAATACGATCAACTCATCTACCCCCGATCGGTCAAAAAACTGACTTCATCCTTCATTATTCACTATCAGAATGTGCGCAGTCTATTAGTCAAGCTTAATAGATTGTATACTAACAGTTTCTCCTTTGAAGGAAATGTTATTGCTTTTTCGGAAACATGGCTTAACTGTTCAGTATCTGATAGTGAAGTTTTTTCTAACGACTATTTCGTCTATCGGTGCGACCGATCTACACGTCTTGGCGGTGGTGTTCTTATTGCCGTTAAAGCCACCCTTCCTTACGAAATAATTATATCCGAAAATGTTCTCAAAATTGAATTCTTGTCTATCCGAATAACATTTCACGATGTTAATATATATGGGTGATTCCATGAAAAATCGGCCACTCGAATTTTTTTTGGTCGAAATAATTTTTTTCATATTCTTTGTTGCAAAATAGGATATACGTACTTTCGGCATTTTGCCGAAATATGCCTTATTCGCGGGATATAATGATTTGAAAATTTAGATTTTTAAAAAATTTAATTATTTTCAATTGGTTGCTATCCAAAGCCATTGGAAAAAAAAAATATTTTAAAAATCTGTAAATTTACATCCGATTCCACACTTTTAAATTACTAACACTTAAAAATTATTTCAATTTTTGTTGGTTACCAAATCGCGGTAATAAGAAAAAAAATTAATTGCCGCGAAAGGGACGTTTTTTTTTCTTCATTTTTTTCTCAAAATTTGGTCTTGTTTCCAGGAATTTTCTGTATTAAGCTCTAAATGGGAAACTGACTAGTTCCGGAGTTATGGCCTTTTTCTCAATTATTTAATTTTTTTTTTTTTTTGAAACTTACAATATTTTTTTGGTTTGCTTTTGTTATTCAAAATATTATTACAGGATTTCATCGGAACAACGCCCACGCCACTATTTTTCCGATAGTATTTAAGGATGGGCAGCACCTAAAACATAAACCAATAATAATAATATCTGATTGCAAGAAACATGATGCAGTAGCGGTTTGCGTTTTTTCCTCACATTCAAAAGCGCATTTATTTCTCGAACGGGGCTCCTCAACAATTTAAAAACGTTATGAACTTTTCCAATGTCTATCATCATAAACATGATTTTAACAGATCGGCGGAGTGGCATTATTACGCAACAGCCCACGGTAAAGGACCATGCGATGGAGCTGGGGGAACACTAAAAAGAATGGCTAGACGGGCAAGCCTTCAAATGATTACCGATAAACAGATTACCACTGCCATAGAACTCTGTGAATGGGCCAACGAATTTTTACCAAACATCACAGTACGATACAGAAACACAAATCAGTATTAAACGGCTACAGAATTTTTGAAATCACGATATATTCAAAATGCAAAACCAGGGCTGCAAACCCAAAAAAATGTTCGGAACCTCTGGTTTGCGGGTTCGAACAAAAATTTACTAACGGTTAAGGTTCGGAAATTTGAGGTTCGAGGTTTTTCCGCATTGGTTTTGGTTCGAACCTTCGTTCGTTTTACAATACAATAGATACAATTACTATACAATAGATATACACCTGACGCATAAATACATTGTAAGACTGTAAGACGTCGACTGTAATTGGCGTGAGATTGGCGCTCGTGTGCTGGATATGGACTTTCTTCATTGCTAGTGTATAAATCTTCAGTCCGCCCTCTCTGTGTATGTATATGTGTGTAGTTTTTTTTTTGAACCGAACCAAAAGCTTGGGTTCGGAACGGGTTTGGGTTCATCTATTTTCGTCCTCGTGGTTTGCAGCCCTGTGTAAAACTATACATGGGACACAAACTCTTCACTATATTCAACCACAAAAAAACTATCTTCTTAAAACCAAAACATTCTCACTTTCCGAGACATCTAATATTGTTAGTTTCCAAAAAAAAAAATAGAGGAAAGCTAACTTCGGCTCGACCGAAGTTTTTATACCCTTGTAGCTTGTATGATTTATATAAATTAATAGACACAAATATGTACATTCGGCCAAATGTACACATTTGTGACAATTTCTATGCCAGCTATACTATAGAGTTGTCCTATTAAACTTGGTGGAATTATGTGAAAGTATAGAAAACTTATAAATAAAATAAAATTGAAGACAAAAAAGTTTTTATCACTAAAACCACATTTTCGGCCGATGGTTCCTATGGCAGCTATATGCTATAGTCATCCGATCTGGCCGGTTCCGACAAATGTGGCGCGTATTTGTACGAAAAGACTTCGTGCAAAGTTAGGTTAAAATAGCTTAGAAACTGACGTAGGAAATAGCATAGAAACAGACGGACAGACGGACGGACGGACGGACATGGCTATATTAACTCAGATCGTCATGCTGATCAAGAATATATATACTTTATGTGGTCGGAGATGCTTCCTTCTATGCGTTACAAACATCTCGACAATTTTAATATACCCTCTACAAGGGTATAAAAATTATTAAATAATTATGAAAAAAGGGCCATAACTATGTAACTATTCAGTTTCCCATTTTGAGCTTAATACAGCGTTTTTTTTGAGCTTATTCCTGGAAACAAGACCAAATTTTGAGAAAAAAATGAAGAAAAAAAAACGTCCCTTCGCGGCAATTAATTTTTTTTTCTTATTACCGCGATTTGGTAACCAAAAAAAATTGAAATAATTTTTAAGTGTTAGTAATTTGAAAATTTGGAATCGGATGTAAGCTTACAGTTTTTTAAATATTTTTTTTACCAATGGCTTTGGAAATTTTTTAAAAATCTAAATTTTCAAATCATTATATCCCGCGAATAAGGCATATTTCGGCAAAATGCTGAAAGTACGTATATACTATTTTGCAACAAAGAATATGAAAAAAATTATTTCGACCAAAAAAAAATTCGAGTGGCCGATTTTTCATGGAATCACCCAAATGTTTCTTGCTCTTACATCCCTCCTCGATCAGATATTAGTATATATGCAACATTTATCTGCAATTCGTACCATACAATCACATCTTAAAGACAATGACCACCTTGTTGTTTCAGGCGATTTTAATCTGCCCAATGTGGCTTGGCTGCCTCTTGATGACTTGAATATTTTAGTTCCGACGAGTCCGCACGATTTCGTCCATGGTATCATAGACCTTGCGTTGAGTCAAGTTTTTTTCAATTTATAACAACAATGGCAAGCTTCTGGACCTAGTATTCGCCTCTGAATTCTCTAACCCCTGTCATTAGAATCGACCCTCTTTCTACTCCTGAAGATGCCTATCATCCAACTCTTGAGGTAGCCTTGGAGATTTCAACATCTTTAGAGACTGCATCTGCGCTTGAGCCTAGATCATGTCGCCTTTTCCATAAAGCCAATTTTTTGAGCTAAAGGGCGGTATCCACGGGTCGCCAAAAAATTTCTTGTGAAAAAGTTGATATTCCGCAGATTCTTAAGAGAGTCTGCTAAGCCTATGTTAATAACACGATAACACAATTTACTCTGTCGATAAACGTTTCAAAGAAACCTTGCGCTGCTCTGGCGCTGTTAAATATGCCCGTTTAGTTTTATAAAGTCTTTTATAAAGTCGTTTATAAAAACAACAACACCATGCAGGATTCATAATCATGAATATAACATATTTAATGTGCTATTTTAATATATTTTTATTATTAATCAATGTTACAACTGGCTAGCTCAAGGTCTTTTTTGGTTGATTATAAGCCTTTTTATAACCAACACAAACCAACAGATATTAATTACAACATTTTGGAATAGCAATTGGGTATGTCCGTACAACGATCGCTGTTTCGAGTAATTACAGCAAATTGGTAAACAAACACCTTCAAACAAAAAACCATAGCCGAAATTCGGGCTGCGAATTTATAATAGTGTAATTCCTATGTCTTTATTCGCCCCCTTGAGAGTTTAAGTACTAACTGGATGTTTGTTTGAAGTGTGAACAGCAAAACAAGTCCGCTGATGAGAGAATTTGGTTATTCTCATATCAATTTCTGTATTTGTAAATAACAGAGCTCGCAAAAAAACTGTTAACACTATCAGCGTGTCTGTGTAAAACTGTTCTGTTACAGACACAACGAAAAGACGTTACAAAAAGACACTTTCAATTCTGTCTTGCTCAATAGCTGTTTTCGCTCAACCAAAGATCGCTTTTTTCGTTTCTGTTTTGCTCATGTCTTTCACTGACCGTTTTGCCGAGAGCGGACTTCCAAAGTGTCTTCTAAGAATGTAAGCGTGTTTGTGACTGGGATGCCTGTGTGTGTGTGTTTGTCTCAGTCAACGTTCTTTGTACATATGTGTAGTATGGAGAAATTTATTATTATGAACCTATCAAATGAAATGCAGAAACTATTAGATTTTGGTAATTGCTTAACACCTAAAAACCATATTTATTTAATTATGTATATCGTACATATGGTACATAAGCCCACCGCCTACCACACACAAAAAAATCTGGTGGGTAAAATTAACTAACGCTGACAGTAACTTTTTTCGAAATTTTTTATGCATGAGGTTTTGTTGTTGCTTGGTAACTGTGCTAACAGTAAAATCTACAGAAGAAATTGTAAAGTTCACGTATTTATTTTAGCTCGTTTTTTGTTGTTGCATTTAACAACTGTACGCTGAGTAAATTCAACCACAAATATTTTTTCACATATTTTGTTGTTTTAATAAGTTACTGCTAACTACAGTAACGTTACCATAGAAATAGTTACTCTGACGTGATTTTTTCATCTCATACTTTGTTTTTGCAGCAATTTACTGTACCCACAAGTAAATCTTACAGCACAAATAGTATAACTTTTTCAATGAATTTTGTTGCTTCACGGATTAACTCTACCAAAAGTAAATCTAACCGCGAAAATTGTTGATTAAGAAAATTTCAGTTTGGGCCTTTTATTTATATTGTACTTTCACTGAATTTGAACTTGAGAATTACTAGTGGTCTCATTTATGCGACATTTAAGAAATTTTTCGTGCATGTGGTTAGGCAGATTCAATACAAGTAATATGTTATTAACGCGCGCCGTAGCGTAACTGGTAAAGACGTCCGTCCAATCGTGTTCAGTCCAAGGGCCCAGAGTTCGAATCCCCCCCCCCCCCCCCAAGTAAGTAAAACTTTTTCAAATAAAATAAAAATGTGTTTAATTCAAACAATTGTTTCAGAACCAAAATTGGTGGGTGGTGGGGGTATTAAGGTTGCTTTCTTCTGGTCTGGGATGATGATGAGCTCAAGTAGATTGGCAACTTGTGACAGCGAAAATAGTATCCAATCCTACTTTTCTTCAGTTGAGTAACAGCTGCTAAATTACTATTTTTATGGTAAAATTACTGTACACACAGTAAGAAAATTTACTTACTGTACGCATCGGTTAATATTACTAATTTTGTGGGTTGGCGCATTTCTAAACGATATTTTCAGTTAGATTTACTATTGCAATAGTTCTCTTTGCGTTAAGGTTTACGTGATAGTTACTGTCAAATTTTGTGAATTTTACCGACTTTTTGGGTTGGCGCATTTCTAACCCAAAATATCGGTTAAATTTAACCACAGATTTTTTTGTGTGCACACGAACAAAACAAATAACACTTTTTGCTGACACTTTTTTTGTTTTACTCATTTGAAGACAGTTTTTCGTGAGCGGTCGCTCACAAGTGTCCCTCTCAGTTGTTATTGAGAGACCGTCTCGTTTGTTTTGATCAACCGAAAATGCTCAACAGAAAACACATGAGGAGGGGAAAAAAGTGTTTTGCTCAGTGAGAGACCGAGTGCGCTTTGTTTTTTTCTGTTTTGTCAGTGGACTGATCGAACTGAAAAAAAGTGTTGAGGGTTAGTTGCGAGCTCTGGTAAATAATGGTTTTTTTAAAGTTCTACAAACACTTTTTAAATTGTGTTTTAGTTCCAAAATACGTTGAATACTGTCATGAAAACTGTTCCATCTTGTGGCGCAAGGAGCTATTAATTTAAGCTTAAAAATTTTCTCAACTTCATCTGCAGCTACTGTGGATCTGCTAACAGAATTCCAGATTGCAGTTGCTTTTGCCATAGAAAAACTAACATAGAAGCACACTTTGAAACACCTCTCTTTTTTGAGTGATGTTAACTCCATTGTGACAAGTAGATACTTCAAAAAGACAACAAAATCTGTTACTCAAAATTACTGTCGACATAGGAAAACACGGTGGTTAGAGGGAGAATGACATAGTTTAAAAAAAATGTCAGAGAGTCAAAAAATAACTCAAAGAGCCAAAATGACAGCGAACAGCTGACAAATATCTGAGTGAAAAGTTGTCGACGCAGCAAAGTGTGCTTCTATGTTAGTTCTTCTATGGCAAAAGCATAGAAGAACTAACATAGAAGCACACTTTGAAACGCCTCTCTTTTTTGAGTGGTGTTAACTCTATTGTGACAAGGAGGTACTTCAACAGTGACTACAAAGTCTGTTACTCAAAATTATTGTCGACATAGGAAAACACGGGGTTAGAGGGAGACTGACATAGTTAAAAAAAAAAATATCAGAGTCAAAAAATAACTCAAAGAGCCAAAATGACAGCGAACAGCTGACAATTATCTGAGTGAAAAGTTGTCGACGCAGCAAAAGGTGCTTCTATGTTAGTTCTTCTATGCTTTTGCCATAGAAGAACTAACATAGAAGCACACTTTGAAACGCCTCTCTTTTTTGAGTGATGTTAACTCCATTGTGACAAGGAGGTACTTCAACAGTGACTACAAAGTCTGTTACTCAAAATTATTGTCGACATAGGAAAACACGGTGGTTAGAGAGAGATGGACATAGGCAAAAAAAAAACTCAGAGAGTCAAAAACTAACTCAAAGAGCCAAAATGACAGCGAACAGCTGACAAATATCCGAGTGAAAAGTTGTCGACGCAGCAAAGTGTGCTTCTATGTTAAATTTTCTTTGCTTTTGCTAAGGACGAATTGTACAATCGCTTGAATGATGTGTTTAGTAGAGCCTGTTCAGCATCTTTCGTGACAATTAAGTTCAAAGTATGTGATGCGCATCTAAAGTGCTTTGGCAAAGTAATTTCAACATCAGCTAATCTATCCAGCTCTATTACCTTTAAATCAGACTCTTCTAAAAATTCAGGCTTCACGTTTGTTCCTTCAAAACTGTACACTTTAAATGCTTTACAGAAGTTGAATGCATAATCGGTAACTGTCCCACATATTTGCGTATCGCTAAGTCCGTATTTGGCATGAACTTCAGCTAATACAGTAGCAATTATCTCATGTGTGTGGGAAAATCGCACACGCTTATATGCGAGCACGAGAGAATGACGATTTAGATTGCCATCTATGTAGTGGCCGGTTACACCAAAGTAACTTTTGTTCTTGCAACTCCAGATATCGGCAGTCGTACAGATAAAATTAGTATATTCAAAAATGTTGGCGACATTTTTCTTATAGTCCGCCTTCCTCTAATCTTGCATAGAGCGTTTAGTTTTTGAACAGGGAATTTTTACCGGACGTCCAGTTAAAGCCACAAACAGATCCCTGAAACTTTTCTTTTCAACATGGCAGAGCGGCAACATCTCGGCTTTAATGTAATCGCAAATACGTTCATTTAGCTGCAATAAAATAATGTAGTTACATTTGTTATAGTGAATCTAGTAGTGCATTCAATTCTCATACCTGGTTGGAATTCAAGATACTGGGACTCTTGAATATATTTATCTCCTGCTGATTCCTTAGTTGAGTTACTGGAAACCTTAGATACTTTGGCTCTCATTGATTCGTAGGAACAGTAACTATTGGGGTGAACCCTCTAGCGTAAAGAAATTGAAATATATGATATAATATATTAACAACATTGTTTGCGTATACAAATTTGCAAGAAACTGCTGCTATAGACTGGAATACAAACAAATTTATGCACATAAATGTATGTATGAATCGACAATTTGGTGCAAAAAAACTCGATGATATGTATATAAATATGTGTGTATGTTTGTAAATATTCAAATTTTTGTCCACATTTGTATATACATTGTACATATACAT
>JBAMBO010002651.1:0-61058 GCA_037044535.1 Lordiphosa magnipectinata | reverse complement strand
TATTAAGACAAATTAAATATGAAATGGATTTTATGCACTCTATCCAGAAAATTTATGTTGTTTACACTTTCAAAATTAGTTTTGCTAATCTAAAAAAAAAAAACCAGAGATTTAAAACCAACCGAAATAGATTTCTGGGACACCCCCGCCAGAATGGGGTTTTGGTTGGAAGAGATTTCCGTGACACCTCCTATTGAAGGATTGGTGGTGATTCTAGATAATTTTCGGGTGCTGAACACTAGTCTGTTTTCTGAAATGGTCCATCACGTCTAGATTTTTATTAATTTGACCATAAAGTTGCTTAAAATGCCTATTTTTACCCTTTTAAGACGCGTTTTGCAGGGAACCTACTAGCCTGTTGTACTCTTTTTGCAGAAAATAATTTGGTATATCTGCGCTACAAAAAGTCGTAGATTTTATTTATTTATTTAAGTTTGACAAAGTTCTGTCAACATTGCAGGGGTCGCTTAAAAAATGACAGTAAATTATTTCTTACATCTAACATAGAGTGAGTAGAGAAAAGATGGTAATACATATTATAGTTAAGACACAAATTTCGGAAAGATTCATAGTTAGCTAAATTTGTTAGGCAAGGCTGTAGATAGATCGGAGAGAAATTTCTGGTAAGACGCAAAGGAACAGCAAGATTTATTTGACTTAACAGAGCGCAAGAGTCAATATCACCTGATAAGAGTTTGTGAATGTTAAGCACACAATGGCACGTACGGCGGTTCTTAAGAGATGGAAGATCGATTAAGAGTAGTCGATGCTCGTAAGATGGAAGATGGATGGAGGGATCCCAGTTGAGGCCACGGAGGGCAAAAATTAAAAACTGTTTTTGAACCGATTCAAGTTGGTCCTGATATTTTTGGTAATGCGGTGAGCAAACACACGACCCATATTCAAGTATTGGTCGGACTAGAGAGACGTATAAATGTTTAGTGAGATACGGATCTTTAAATTCCTTGGACCATCTTTTGATAAGCCCAAGAACACCCATAGCTTTATTAGAGATGATAGAGACATGTCTATTAAAGCTTAACTTGGGGACAAAGCGGACGCCTAAGTCATCAACCTCGTAAATGCGTTCAAGAGGACTGTCATCAATCGAAAAGTCGTATAAATACGGCTGTGTTCGATAAAAAGTCATACATTTACACTTTTCAGCGTTTAGTGGGAGGGAATTAACCGAACACCATGAATGCAGAGAGTTTAAGTCCAATTGAAGAAAGAGAGGTGACAACGGGTCCTTATAGGAAAAGCAGAGTTTTAGGTCATCAGCGTACATCAAAGCATGCGAATGAAGCAGGACGTGAGGGATGTCGTTAATGAACAGATTAAAAAGTAGAGGTCCAAGATGCCTACCCTGAGGTACCCCAGAGAGTATGCTGGATTCAGAAAGCGACGAATTGAAACGAAGACGCTGGGAACGGTGTGTCAAATAAGCCTTTATCCAGTTAAGAAGGTTTAGAGGAAAACCAAGCAGATACAATTTGTGAAGGAGGATATCATGATTGACAGACTCAAAAGCCTTGCTAAATTCAGTATAAATTACATCTGTCTGCAGTTTATTAATAAAACCCCTATTCACAATAGAAGTAATCTCAAGCAGGTTTGTAGAAACAGAACGCTTTTTCATAAAGCCATGCTGAGACTGCGAAATAATTGAGCGACAAGAGTACTGTATTTGAGATGTTATGAGCATTTCAAAAAGTTTAGGAATGTCAGATAGTTTTGAGATACACCTGCATTTGATACTGACGATTTAGATCTTTTTTTATGAATAGGAATGACAAAAGATTCCTTCCAATCGTTGGGAAACTCACCTAGCTCAAGAGATAAGTTAAACAAACTTAAAAGCGGGAAGCATAAAAAACTTGCACAATTTTTAAGCACACAGCTTGGTACATTGTCAGGTCCAGGAGTATATGATGTTTTAATCGAACGAATACCCGAAAGCAGACACTCTAAATCTAAAACAGGTGGATGGATGCTGTTAGAGTGGGTAATAGGATAGGGATACGGATTAATGGTACCAAAACTAGTCGATGAAGCAGAATAGCAACGCTGAAAAAATGCTGCGAATAAATTGGCGATGTCAGCAACATTACTAGCAGTCACGTTATCGAGCGAAAGCGATGGAGGAAACTGAGAAGATTTGCGTTTGGAGTTAACGAAGTTATAGAACTTTTTGGGGTTTTGCTGAAAGCTTATCTTGCAGCTAAGCAGATAATTATTGTAGCATTCTGAACTATGCAGCAAAAACTTTGAACGGGCCACTGAATATCTAGAGAAATCTAACTGAGAACCGGACTTCTTAAATTTTTTATACAGGCGAGATTTTATATTTTTCAAATTAGACAAGCTTTTCGTAAACCGTGGGGAAGAGCGCGTGCGAGAGGTAGTGTACGAAACTAGTACATGCATTTTTAATACATTATAAATAGCCTCATAGAATGACTTGGGGGCTTCCTCAATATGTCGACATGTATCAAGGAAGGACCAATCGCAAGTTGCCAGTGCCTCGTTCAGGGATGTACAATTTACATTACGATAGCAATAAGATTGACTCCGTTTCAAGTTCAAAGCTAAGCTTAATAGTAGGGTGATAAACATCCTCCGGTAGAGAAAATGGTGGAACCCTCGATACAGCCGAGTTGGAGATGTCACTGACAAATACAAGATCAAGGATCCTGCTCATGCTATTCATGATAGAATTTTTCTGTCCAAGAGACAGCTCGGACATTAAATCGGCAAATTCGTGTTGGATAGATGGAAAAAGTTCGTCGGAATTATCAAAAGATGACCAGGATATGTGAGGAATATTAAAGTCCCCAACGACAACTAAACGATCACGGTCATTTAATATAGATGCGATATGTCGAATTCGTCCAGCGTGATTTAGATAAAACCCGAGCTCAGATGCGGGAGGGATGTACGAACATGTGATAAATAATTTTGAGTAGTGTGTTTGAATTTCAACAGCAACAAATTCAATGTCAAGAGATGATTCACACGGAATTAGCTGAGATGGCCAGATTGCATCAACAGCGACAAGAACCCCACCGCCACGACGAGTTGGGCGATCGCACATATATATAACATACTTGTCACTAAGGATCTCAAAATTGGAAATACCAGTATCAAGGGAAGTCTCCCAAAAAACTATGACATCTTGTACAAAAGATGCACTATTAATAAACAGCTCGATCAGTTTACCGCGCAAGCTGTTTACATTTCGGTAGCCAAGTAAGAATCAAGATTTTAGTTTTTTGAGACCGGAACAGAAGATTGTATATCAGCACGAGCCGAAGGATTGGCGCGAATGGAGAAAGGACGCGCAAATGTAAACTCAGGCCAGAATTCCTTGGGATAGTTTATTTTAAAGTTAAGAAATAGTACTTAACGATAATATTAAAGTGAGTCAAAACAAAAGAATTTTTTTGGATTCCCCACAAAACGCGCCTAAAAAGTTTCTAAATTGGCACTTAAAGCTACTTTTAGCTCAAATTACCAAAAATATAAACGTATGAACCATTTCCGATAATAGATTCGTGGTCAGCACACGGAAATCATCATTAATCACCACCAACCCTTCAATATACTGGACCTTTGTTGCCTAGTGTTACTTAAACGCAAAATTCAAGCAAATTAAATATTTTATTCATTTGATGCAACCTATCCAGAAAAATAATATTGCTTACATTTCCAAGATTTATTTTGATTATCAAAATTTGGGTTCTTCTATCAAAACACGAGAGGTTTAAAACCAACTGAAAGAAATTTCTGGGACACCTAGAATTGGTTTGTGCATCCGTGTATGATTCGTTGGCTTCTGGGCAAAATAAACACTTTGCAAGTGTATGACAATATTTCAAATTGACCGCCACCAACCAGCCACCTACCGATAACATCATCAGAAACCCTGTACTAGTATGCCGAAAAGTACGCCACACATTTTTTGGCAGGCACATGCGCTGGCGCCTGAACAAATCGATGAACTTGATTGTGAAATCTGAAGCCTGAGGTGAGAGCGGAATTTACCTGCATAAAAACTTGGTGCAATTTTCTAACGGTACGAAAAGTAAAGCCAAAAAATTCCTTACCTGGGTGGAAAGAGAAAGGAAAATAGCAATTATATTAAATAATATTAAACGTAGAATCTTGTAAACTCAGCCATTTCAGACATTCGTTTGTCCAAGGGCAAGTAGTTGCAACGCGTGAATCGATAATCTTGGGGAGGCTGTAAACAGAAGCCCCCAACTCCCGTTCCTGAAGAAGTGTTAAATTCCTTTACAGAGCGCAGCAGCATTGCAGGAGTAGCAGTAGCCATGGGTTATGTGAGTTAAATATTAATGTGAAAGATTTTAGGGCTAATGCAGAATGAGATTTACTGATACAGCGTTTGAAGGCCACCAAGTGTCCCACGGATGAGTTGTCGTTGACGAACCGTGCCATCGTTAATGTGAGCGATTTTCCCGATGAAGTGAAGTAAGTGGAACAGTATGGAGGAGACTTGGGTATTAAAGCTCTTATACTAGTTTACCTAGTTAAACCTAGTGTAAGAACACTATAAGAGCTGTATGACCCAACTCTAGTGTAGCAAACGAAATGCGCTGAGTTATGCTTTCCTTATCACTCTCATTCGCTAGGTATGCGGACATCTCGCCTGCTGCGGGTCAGCATTTCATATTTGCTTTGGAGAAGACCGTGGAGGTTCCCAGTGGTTATGTGGGCTTCTCCTTGGTTCAGCGTAAGTGGGCCATGCTCTCCATTAACCAAGAACTGGAGGTGCGACCCTATCGTTTTGATGCTAGCTCTGATGTTATCACCAGTGTGTCCTTTGAGACAGATTTCTTGCAGAAGAAGACGTAAGTGCTTACAAAAGGAGTTGAGGAGTTATATAACCACCAGATGTTGTCCTCCCTCTTAGCGTCTCGACTGAGGCCTATGACTCGGATCAAATGGCGAAGGAGTTTATCATGCAATTCGCTGGCATGGCTTTGACCGTGGGACAGTCCTTGGTCTTTAATTTCAAGGACAAGAAGCTATTGGGCCTGGTTGTTAAATCACTGGACGCCATCGATCCCAAGAGCCTTAGCGAAGGCAAAGAGCCGGCCATGCGTAATGTGCGCTTTGGTCGTATACTGGGCAACACAGTGGTGCAGTTCGAGAAAGCCGAAAATAGCTCATTAAATCTGCAGGGCAAGTCCAAGGGCAAAGTGGTGCGTCAGTCTATCATCAATCCTGACTGGGATTTTGGCAAGATGGGCATCGGTGGCCTGGACAAGGAGTTCAACGCCATTTTCAGACGCGCCTTTGCCTCACGTGTCTTTCCACCGGAGCTGGTGGAGCAGCTGGGATGTAAGCACGTAAAGGGCATTCTTCTGTATGGACCACCTGGTACGGGCAAGACCTTGATGGCGCGTCAGATAGGCACCATGCTGAATGCCCGCGAGCCCAAGATTGTGAATGGACCGCAGATTCTGGACAAATATGTGGGCGAGTCGGAGGCCAATGTGCGGCGCCTTTTCGCCGACGCTGAGGAGGAAGAGAAACGTTTGGGCCCGAACAGCGGCTTGCATATCATCATCTTCGACGAGATCGATGCCATCTGCAAGCAACGTGGCTCGGTGGCTGGAAATAGTGGTGTCCATGACACCGTGGTCAATCAGCTGCTGACTAAAATAGATGGAGTGGACCAGTTGAACAATATCTTGGTTATTGGCATGACCAATCGTCGGGACATGATCGACGAGGCATTGCTGCGTCCCGGCCGCTTAGAAGTGCAAATGGAGATCAGCCTGCCCAATGAGCAGGGTCGCGTCCAGATCCTTAACATCCATACCAAACGCATGCGTGACTTTAATAAGATCAACGAGGATGTTGACAACAAGGAGATAGCTGCGTTGACCAAAAACTTCAGCGGCGCCGAGCTGGAGGGTTTGGTGCGTGCCGCCCAGTCCAGTGCTATGAATCGTCTGATCAAGGCCGATGCCAAGGTCACAGTGGATCCGGAGGCCATGGAGAAGCTTAAGGTGAATCGCGATGACTTCCTGCACTCGTTGGAGAACGACATAAAGGCTGCCTTTGGCACATCGCAGGAGATATTGGACACAATGTTGGCCCGTGGTGTGATCAACTGGGGTCAGCCGGTAAGTAGTCTGCTGGAAGATGGCATGCTCTACGTACAGCAGGCCATGGCGCCGGAATCAAGTGGTCTAGTCTCGGTGCTCATAGCAGGTGCCCCCAATGCGGGCAAGACTGCACTGGCCGCCAAACTGGCCACTATGTCGGACTTTCCCTTCGTCAAAGTATGTTCGCCCGAGGATATGGTGGGCTACACCGAGTCGGCTAAGTGTCTGCAAATTCGTAAGATATTTGACGATGCTTATCGCTCGACACTTAGTTGCATTGTTGTGGACAATGTGGAGCGTTTGCTGGACTATGGATCGATTGGACCGCGCTATTCAAATCTCACGCTGCAGGCTTTGCTGGTGCTGTTGAAGAAACAGCCGCCCAAAGGACGCAAGCTCTTGATTCTGTGCACCTCAAGCAGACGGTGAGTTGAAGTATTGTTTTTAAGAAAGTATTCCTCTGCTTAGGTAAAAGAGAGCAACTTTCCCGAACTGGGGTTAAGATCCCCCGGTAGACCGAACCGCGAACCGAACTGGAGTATTTTCGAAAATGTGAGCAGAAGTGAAAACGGTTTGGGAACCATCGGTCAGAAAATGGGTCTTAGTGAGAAAAACTTTTTTGTGTTCAATGTTAGCGTCCTCAAACTCGGCCATTATTTATAATATAATATATGCTTTCAAACAGATTTGCAAATTTTGGTCAAAATCGGATGACTATATCTTATAGCTGCCATAGGACCGATCGGTCGGAAAATGGGTCTTAGTGAAAAAACTTTTGGTTTTCGAGTAAATCGTTCTTAAGGTCGGTGATTATTAATATTATTAAACGCTTTCAAACTAATTTGAAAAAGTTGATCGACATCGGGTGACTATATATTATCGTTGCCATAGGACCGATCGGTAGAAAATTGGTCTTAGTAAGAAATTTTTGTTTGTTTTTAATGTTTGCGTCCTTAAAATCGCTGATAACTAGTTTTATATGCTTTCAAATAGATTCGAAAAATTTGGTAGAATTCGGTTGACTATATCTTAAGGCTGCCATAGGACCGATCGGTCGGAAAATCAGTCTTAGTGAGAAAAACTTTTTTGTTTTCAATTTTATCGTTCTTAATCTCGGCGATTGTTAATTTGATATGTTTTCAAAAAAATTCGCGAAATTTGGTCGAAATCAGATGTTTATCTGTCGGAAAATGGGTTTTAGTTAGAAAAATGTTTGATTTTTATGTAAGCGTTCTTAAACTCTGACATTTCAAAAACAGCATTTGCAGGGGTATAAAAACTTCGGCACAGACGAAGTTAGCTTGGCCTTCTCGTATTTTTTTGTCGATTTCAACCTTTAATCGATAGCTGCTAGGGATGCTTCAATTGAACTAAAGTATTTGGACAACACGGTTTCTATTTTATTTAGCTATATGTACCCCTATTTAATAAGACACATTCAAATTTAATATAAAAATACTGTTTTAAATGAAATTAAATAGATTTAAGAGTGAATAAAGTCTTTGTAAATTCAAATTATAGAGTTAGCGGCAGCTCTGCTAGCTGTCGATAAACACAAACACGTGCGCTGGCCATCCAGCCAGCTGTTGATAAACCGGTTTCGAAACTGAGTTCGAAAAGTCAAAACGTAACCAAATCGTTTGGAATTCGGAACAGCAAAATGTAAAACGATCGTTTTCGTTTCGTTTCTATTTTTTGAAAACGGTCGGAAGTCGGTACAGGCCTGTATAATTTTGCCCAGAAGTTTGTAACGCATAGCAGGAATCATCTCCGACCACATAAAATATATATAATATTTTCTTAATGAGCGTGACGAGCTGAGTCGATTGAGCTTTGTCCGTCCGTCTGTCTGTGTGTTTCTACGCAAACTAGTCTCTCAGTTTTAAAGCTATCGAGCTGAAATTTTGCACAGAGTCTTTTTTTGACTGCACGCTGCTAATATGTCGGAACCGACCGGATCGGATGACTATATGTTATTGCTGCCATAGGAACCCTCGGTTGAAAATGGGTCTTAGTGAGAAAAGCTCTTTTGTTTTCAATGTTAGCGTCCTTAAATTCGGCCATTATTCATATTATATGCTTTTAAAGAGATTTGCAAATTTTGGTCAAAATCGGATGACTATATCTTATAGCTGCCATAGGACCGATCGGTCGGAAAATGAGTCTGAGTAAAAAAAACTTTTTTGTTTTCAAGTAAATCGTTCTTAAGGTCGGTGATTCTTAATATTAAACGCTTTCAAACTAATTTGAAAAAGATGATCGACATCGGGTGATCGGTTAAAAAATGGGTCTTAGTAAAAAATTGTTTTTTGTTTTCAATCTTAGCGTCCTTGAACTCGCTGATTACTACTTTTACATGCTTTCAAATAGATTCGCGAAATCGGATGACTATATCTGTGGTCAGGCTTGGCGTATCAGTTTTATGTGTGGCTGCTGGTGCGGGAGCTTTTACACACCCGATCACCTTCACCAGCTTCTGGCGCCAGCTGTGAAGTAACTAGCCATGAAAAAGCAAAATTCCCTAACTATTGCCGTTCGGATTCGGCGTTAAACTGTAGGTCCCTTTCTCTTGTGCGAAAAATTATAAGCACACACGCCAAGAGATTGAGAGAAGCTTGGCCCTGGCCCTCCTGGAGGGTGCTGTTTGAGCCAATTTTACTTTATATCTTAAGGCTGCCATAGGACCGATCGGTCGGAAAATTAGTCTTAGTAAGAAAACCTTTTTAGTTTTCATTTTTATCTTTCTTAAACTCGGCGATTGTTATTTTGATATGTTTTCAATAAGAATCGCGAATTTGGTCAAAATCAGATGTTTATCTGTCGGAAAATGGGTTTTAGTTACAAAAACTTTTGAATTTGATGTAAGCGTTCTTAAACTCTGACATTTCAAAAACAGCATTTGCAAGGGTATAAAAACTTCGCACAGACGAAGTTAGCTTGGCCTACTCGTTTAAGAATCGCTTGATTTAAAAAAAAAAATTTTGCTTGCGGCTTTATTTCTTCCATACATTACCTTCAAAAATTGAACTGCATTGACAACATTCGTTAAAAAATTTTATTTTATTTCTTTTAGGATGTAGTTTGGGAATTTATAAAATTTTCAAGTTTGAATTTAAAGATGAAGAAAGAAACCATTGATTTAAGCATGATAATCCTTCATAATTCGCTGTCCATCGATGAAATTTTTTTCGGAATTTCTTGAGCATAGGTCAGTGTACTAGACAATAACCAATTTTTTCGGCCGAACCTGAACCGGAGCAAAAAAAGTCCAAAATGAGTTCAGTTCAAGAATTATAAAAAATTTTCTCGATGCTAAATAGTTAACTTTGCTATTTTCCAATATATCTAAATGCACACTCAGAAAAAATGTGCCATGAATTTAAGGAAATCGCCTTATTCTTAAATTTTTCCTGGTATTTAGAAATATTTTCTAATAAGCAGAAAAAGTTTTCTAGAACTTTGAAAAATATGCCAGAAAAAATAAGTTTAAGAAGATTTTCTAAAAACAAGAATAAGAGAGATTTTTCTAATAATCAGGGCGAATTTTTTTCGTCACTTTCTTAAAATTTGTAAAAATTTACCTTTTATTTTAAAGTTAAAAATCCCTTAGGCTGGGATGACACATTCAATTTTTACGAACAATTATTGTCACAATTTTTTGATAATGGTCGTTGGTGTGAGCGAGACAAAGTATTATTGAATTCGCTTCACAATATTGTTGATGAGTGACAGAGGCATTGCTGCTGCCGGCAGCGCATTAGGCAGAATTGACGCTACTAGATTCAATATTTGTAACAACTCGGTTGACATTTAATGGATTTGGTAAATCTAGGAGATTTCCATATTGTTATTAAATATTATAATTATTTCATTGCTCAAAATGAAATCGCGAAAGAAAAAAAAAATTTTCTTCTAAGAGAAGCAGACGGTATATTTGAATTAAATATACAACGCATATTGCATTTTGGTGATAGAAAAATTATCCAGAAGAGTTTAGCCACAAACATCATAAAGAATGAGTCCGGATCACGCCTACGCTACCAATCCACAGGTATGGATGACTGTCTCACTCATATCACAGTACAACACTAAAAAAAACCCCGGCATGAGACCGTTAAATTATGATAAAAGGGACCTCTGTAAGCATCACCTCATACCCAGTTTTTTAAATAAAGCCTCGGTTCGCGTTTTATGGGTACTTTTGTACTTGCAACACACAACGACAACAATTTTATCTTAGATTTTAAGGGTTTAAGATAAAAATCTGAAGGGTCATGGGGAACGCCATACAAAAAATTCACTTCAATCGTACAATTGGTTAAGTTACCTCCAGAAGGAGTTAAACCTTAAATCTTGAATATCTTTAAAAGCGCACGGTAGATTTTTATTAAAATCAATATTTCTGATGGTATAATGGACTATTGCATGTCCCTCAAAGATGGTATTCGACAGCCAAAAAACCGCGAATTGGAGTACCAATTTTATATTCACCCACGAACCACTCCATATGGACTATGAGCTAGACGTAAAAATAGACCTAACTGTGTTTTCAGATTCACAAAGGAAGCTTTGGTTCGCGGTCTATAGCCAATTTTGTACCAGCAATTGCCTTAGAACAACATTGACCATTTAGGTTGAAACCAGCTTCACCAAAATTATGTAATAAATTTTATGAGTTAAGTGCTTCATCACCAGCAGGAAAACAGATCATATCATTTAAAAATGTCTTTAGTGGACCTCCAATAAATCTAACAGTGCTATGCTAATTTTCCTTGATCTGAAGCATTTAAAGACTTTTTCACTTAAATAGATCTCTATAGTCCACAAACATAACAATAATAGTTAATGTTTGGACAATGGTCCGCGGTTCTCTCAATATTTTTCTTTTTAAACATCGAAAAATATATTAATTTTTTGGAAACCAAGTTAAAAATTGTGAGACAGCCAACTATGTTTGCCATAAAACGAAATGTTATTGAGTTAAAAATGTTAAGAAACGACAAAATTTCTTCCAGCAATCATGGCATTTTATTAATCAACGGCTTCAGTTACTCATCTCCATTCGATTTATTCAAACTGAATAGGTTCTTATTACCGAAATCAGAGATCTATTTAAGTGAAACATTTCAAAATTCGGCCAATGAAGAATGCAGAATCCACATATTCAGAATTGATGTTGTCTGCAGCGGATGTCCAGAAAAAATATATTTGTTGATTATTCTTATAACCAACTGATGATGAGTCCTAGACAAAGCAACCGTTTCTGACAGTGTTAAAAACGCAATTTAAACTATCTGTTACGTACATTGAGTGTGACCCTGGCATTTCAAAATACCAAAAAACTTACAAAAATACTAGATTTGTAACCTTTTTTCGCGTTTTGGGGATTTTTTTTGATAACTTTTTAAAGTATGCGGCGAATTCGTCGCTTTCGCTCAACAATAAGTTGTGTGTAGAAATTGAATGTATCATCCTAGCCTTAATATAATAATTATTGAGCTCGAATATTATATATAAAATAACAAGACTCTTAACTTCCAAATATGTATGAAATGTTTAAGGATTTTCCAAATAAAGTACTTATTTTTGAGTCAGTAAAAAAATTATTCCCGAACCCGGGATCGAACCTGAACCTAGGTTCAGCGCCTTTCTGAACCCGCTGCGCGAATAGTTTCTCGGGTTCGAACCCCGGAGTGCACACCTCCCGATTTTTAGGAGGTTTGCAGCCCTGTTTAAAACAAATATTTTTAAAATTAATCAAATTAACAAATCTAACAATTAAATTTAACATGTCCCCTTTTCCCCTACTGTCTAATGATTTCAATCAAAATCAGGATTAAGTTCATATTTAGTTAAATTAAATCAAAATCTTGCTAGTTTTATCCGTAGAAACAAGATCCAGAGACTTGGCTCCACAGTAACCAATGCAAGGAGGAAACTTTGTTGCTGAATTCATTTGTTGATCCTCACATTCCTAGTCGATTTCGTGTAAAAGTTGGTATTTCGAATTCAAATTGAACAACTTTGTACGGATTATACGGATACAAGATCAAGTTAAAGTAAGATCCGAATTGCCTAACCAGTTGATGTCGACTGTTCAATACCAAATGGACTCTATTCGTATAAAATGGAAGACTGGATTTAGTAACCACAGATATGCTTTTCATTTATACACAACTATAACACTAGAGTGAATCCTTTTCGAACTCTAAATGGTTTATAGCCCTGGTTGAATGGTCTCATAAAATTCTAGAAATAAGGCAAAAACACTCGTGAAAAGGTGATTACTAAAGGATGGTACATCCCTCTATCTCCCTTTTTCACTTTGTTTTTTTTAGCGAGGTTCTAGAGGAAATGGAAATGCTAACGGCTTTCACATCTGTGCTACATGTACCAAATCTCTCAAGTCCCGAGCATGTTTTGGCCGTACTCGAGGATACGGATATCTTTAGTAAGGGCGAGGTTCAGGCCATAGGAAAGAAGATGGCCGGTAAGCGGTAAGTTCACTGTACACATATTCTCTTTACCTTCACTTAAATCTGGTCTTCTACTTGTAGCGTTTTCATTGGTATCAAGAAACTGTTGGGTCTAATTGACATGGCCCGTCAGACGGAGCCTTCGCAGCGGGCCATAAAGTTCCTCTCCAAAATGGAAGAGGAAGGGGGCCTGGAAATGGTGGCCCGGAAATAGGGCGGCAAATAAAACCCTCGCAAATCGTATGCAATCTCAATTATTAGAGTCTAAGTACAAATAAAAATTATTCCGGTTATTAGGAACATGTTATTCCACATACTCGTACTCCTCCGCTACGTTTTAGGCTTCGCGATAACCACACACAGATGTTTCCTGTGCCCCACAGAGCACAATGAAAGCTACATAAAACAAACAACCGAAAGAAATGTGAAATGTGAGAATGAGACCTGTGACCTGACTTGCCATAGCGGATAACAAATTATAATACAACACTAGAACACTATATAAATATGTATAAATAATAGAATACAAGTTTTTTTCTGGCCCTTTAATATTGTTAATTACTGAAAATTCTTATCTTGTTATATTTAAGATTTGCTTCAGAATAGAACACCAAAAATTATAGCAACACCGCTCCTGGTTACAACATTGGGGAACCGTTGATTCAAAATATTGTTAATCGAAAAAGTTACATACATTCATACAAATACAAATATAAATAAATATAAACATATACTAACAAATTCTTGCTAAATCTAAAATAAAGAAAACGATATCAGAAAACGACAAGACTAACTCACTTATACAGGACAAGCATTGATGAAAATGGAAATGGAAAAATTAATGAGCCCATCAGCTACCGCTGCGCTTCGAGACGGAAATGGGCCTACAAAAATCAGGTTAAGTTGAAGGCTACGTACCATTTGATTTTTAACCTTAACGAACTTAGTATCTCGATAACTCAGCAACCATTCTCAGCTGCGCGACATCTGATATCGTACTAGAGATTCGATCGTAATGGTCTGCAATGTAAATTAAACATGCACCGAATTGTGCTGCAAACCCAAAAAATTTTTCGGAAACTCCGGTTTGCAGGTTCAAACCAAAATTTACCAACGTTTATGGTTCGGAAATTTGAGGTTCGAGGTTTCTGGGCTTTGGTTTTGGTTCGAGCCCTGGTTCGTTGCACGTTTTTCCCAATATATTAAAAATTACAAAAAAAAATTTAAAATCGAAATGAAATGCGCGTTTATATTGTTCTGACGTGTGTGTTTTCTGTCTCTTTCTGTTTCGATTCTTCTTTGCGTCCAATTTTTGGCGCGTGGCTAGTTTTGCCAATTTAGCTATTTTTCCCACCAAATATCGACTGTTAAAAATTCTAAAACTTTACAGAGATTAATTTAAAATAGCTAAACAATGTCAAATAATTAGCTAGAATTGCGGGCTCCGGCAAAACTGAATAGATTCCGACTTTCGAGCTTACAAAATAGCTATATCTGGTGGAAAAAATAGCTAAATTGGTAACGCTGCGTGTGGCACACACTTTTGTTTGTATTCGGCTGACATGTTTCTGCAGTAGCATGCACCGGGTTGATTAAATTGTCCCATATGTATATGTATAAGATGAAATGTAAAACGTTCAATTCATTGTGCAGTGTACATAGGTGTTTACATTGAATTTGTAGTATATTAAAAGTTAATATCTCTGACTGGAAGTATTGTGGTCTATGTATATGTAATATAAATTACGCATACGTATGAATGTATACATAAGTACATAGGTAGGCAAACAAGTACTACATACAATAGCACGATCTGATTCTTCACGTATTTAAATTGTTTTACATATGTACAATATGTATGTTAATAACCATTGGGAGTGCGAAAAGGAGAAAATATATACCTAGGTACATACCCAGGTATATATTTTGTGTACCTTTTACCTTACCTCGGTATTTTCAAATTCGTGTACCTTTTACCTAACCTACACACAAAAAAATCTGGTGGGTAATATTAACTGCGATGACAGTAACTTTTTTCGAAATTTTTTATGCATGTGGTTTTGTTGTTGCTTGGTAACTGTGCTAACAGTAAAATCTACAGAAGAAATTGTAAAGTTCACGTATTTATTTTAGCTCGTATTTTGTTGTTGCATTTAACAACTGTACGCTGAGTAAATTCAACCACAAATATTTTTTCACATATTTTGTTGTTTTAATAAGTTACTGCTAACTACAGTAACGTTACCATAGAAATAGTTACTCTGACGTGATTTTTTCATCTCATACTTTGTTTTTGCAGCAATTTACTGTACCCACAAGTAAATCTTACAGCACAAATAGTATAACTTTTTCAATGAATTTTGTTGCTTCACGGATTAACTCTACCAAAAGTAAATCTAACCGCGAAAATTGTTGATTGAGAAAATTTCAGTTTGGCCCTTATATTTATATTGTACTTTCACTGAATTTGAACTTGAGAATTACTAGTGGTCTCATTTATGCGACATTTAAGAAATTTTTCGTGCATGTGGTTAGGCAGATTCAATACAAGTAATACATATGTTAGACGCATTTCTATTAACGCGAGCCGTAGCGTAGCTGGTAAAGACGTCCGTCCAATCGTGTTCAGTCCAAGGGCCCAGAGTTCGAATCCCCCCCCCCCCCCCCAAGTAAGTAAAACTTTTTCAAATAAAATAAAAATGTGTTTAATTCAAACAATTGTTTCAGAACCAAAATTGGTGGGTGGTGGGGGTATTAAGGTTGCTTTCTTCTGGTCTGGGATGATGATGAGCTCAAGTAGATTGGCAACTTGTGACAGCGAAAATAGTATCCAATCCTACTTTTCTTCAGTTGAGTAACAGCTGCTAAATTACTATTTTTATGGTAAAATAACTGTACACACAGTAAGAAAATTTACTTACTATACGCATCGGTTAATATTACTAATTTTGTGGGTTGGCGCATTTCTAATCGATATTTTCAGATAGATTTACTATTGCAATAGTTCTCTTTGCGTAAAGGTTTACGTGATAGTTACTGTCAAATTTTGTGAATTTTACCGACTTTTTGGGTTGGCGCATTTCTAACCCAAAATATCGGTTAAATTTAACCACAGATTTTTTTGTGTGACCTATAGGTCTTAATTTTAATTTAACTTGTCAATAGGTAAGGTGCTAGGTACTTTTCGTACGTGACTTTTTTCGCTCCGGATACAACATAGTCGAGATGCTGCCGCGCTCTGTCATATTGAATAGAAAAGTTCAAGGAACCTGTTTGTGGCTTTAACTGGACATCCGGTAAACAATCCGTGTTCAAAAACAATACGATCCATGCTAGATAAAAGGAGGGCGGACTATCAGCCGTGCTCCCATTTTAATTTTCGTCATTGTAGGTCAACAGCGTCAACCAAAGTGCAAAGTTTAATACACTGAAAAGGTTGCAAGAAATAGGTAAAACATTTTAACTTTTTTAAAACGATTTATTAAAAATGTAGTTGTTAAACTACAAAAAATTATCCAAATTTAATAAAAAAAAATCTATTTTAATTAGTAAATATATTTATTTTCATACCAATTACTAATTTCTAAAAATATTTATTTTCATACTAAATAAATATTTGTATTAATTAAAAGTTAGCAAAAATTTAACCACTGTAAAAACCAAAATAATTGAACAAATTCAATAAACCAAAGTTTTTGGGCTATTTAGCTATTATTATTTTATTAAATTAAATAAAGCAATAAACTTTGTGGCCGCTCTCTGAAGTGCATCTGCTGCTTGCTTTCCCCGCCGGTCATCACTTCGTCTGCACGTTTGCGCTTAATTAAATATGCTGGTCTTATTGATTGAAAACAATTAGTACCTGCTGCGCTGAACACTGCGTCTTCAATCATAAAATTACGCCGCGCCAGCCTATTGTTTATTGCTGGCTCTGCGTCAATATCGCTCATCCTGGTTGTGCTAATCTTGGTCATATCGGAGCTCGAATGGCGGACTGCAGAAGAAAAAACATTGGTCTAAATTGGACTTACCCAAGCTGCAGGCACATCGAATCGGAAATGAAGGTTCATGAGGCAAACAAATTTAGATTTTCAGTTCCTGTATTCTGGATTCCGGGACTTACAAAACAGATTCGTGACTGCAGAATCTAACTTCAAGAATCTTAAAGCGCTAAGTGCCTCGCCAAAAAGGAAAACGACCCAAACTGCACTTTCTAATAATATCTTATTAGTTCCAGATCCTACCGCCCTCATGCAGTTCAGTCCAGCGGAGGATCTTCAACCAGCTCCAACTTCTGGCACCGCGGCTTCTGTTGACCCCACTGCAACAGTTTCTAGCCACTCTTCAATTGGCATGCCTGCAGAAGGTTTTTCCCTCCCTTCTGGAAAGCCTGCTTCTGCCACCATGGCACCACTCCTGCTTCTGTTGCCGGCGCAATAGCAGGCTCATCGGAAGCTACTACTCTCACGCCGACTAGCGACCAACTCCCGGTACCCAACTGCAACTTGGATAACGCATTGGCAACTGCTTCTCCTACTACTGATAATATCTCTGGAGCTGTTAGTAATTTATCTGTTGTAACCGCGACCAAGCTCCCGAATGACCACCTATCCAACGTTGGTGCAGCCGTATCATCAGGAAATCCTATATCGGGTGTGGCCCCCCCAAGAAGATCAATGCCAATATCTGGGGTTACTCCCTTAAAAGCCATATTTGTCTCGCGTTTAAATTCGAACGCAACCGCAAACGATGTTAAATTCCACCTAAGCCACAGGTTGAACACTTCTGTCACCGAATTCACCGTCACTAAGTTCGTATTTAAGAAGAAGCGAAGGATGTCTTCTTTTAAGGTTGAAATCTCAGAATCCCTATTCCCTAGATTGCTTGAGGCTTCTCTTTGGCCCGAGCATACAATTGTTAGTGAGTACATTGGTAAGTCTAACACCAATACCAATACGATCAACTCATCTACCCCCGATCGGTCAAAAAACTGACTTCATCCTTCATTATTCACTATCAGAATGTGCGCAGTCTATTAGTCAAGCTTAATAGATTGTATACTAACAGTTTCTCCTTTGAAGGAAATGTTATTGCTTTTTCGGAAACATGGCTTAACTGTTCAGTATCTGATAGTGAAGTTTTTTCTAACGACTATTTCGTCTATCGGTGCGACCGATCTACACGTCTTGGCGGTGGTGTTCTTATTGCCGTTAAAGCCACCCTTCCTTACGAAATAATTATATCCGAAAATGTTCTCAAAATTGAATTCTTGTCTATCCGAATAACATTTCACGATGTTAATATATATGGGTGATTCCATGAAAAATCGGCCACTCGAATTTTTTTTGGTCGAAATAATTTTTTTCATATTCTTTGTTGCAAAATAGGATATACGTACTTTCGGCATTTTGCCGAAATATGCCTTATTCGCGGGATATAATGATTTGAAAATTTAGATTTTTAAAAAATTTAATTATTTTCAATTGGTTGCTATCCAAAGCCATTGGAAAAAAAAAATATTTTAAAAATCTGTAAATTTACATCCGATTCCACACTTTTAAATTACTAACACTTAAAAATTATTTCAATTTTTGTTGGTTACCAAATCGCGGTAATAAGAAAAAAAATTAATTGCCGCGAAAGGGACGTTTTTTTTTCTTCATTTTTTTCTCAAAATTTGGTCTTGTTTCCAGGAATTTTCTGTATTAAGCTCTAAATGGGAAACTGACTAGTTCCGGAGTTATGGCCTTTTTCTCAATTATTTAATTTTTTTTTTTTTTTGAAACTTACAATATTTTTTTGGTTTGCTTTTGTTATTCAAAATATTATTACAGGATTTCATCGGAACAACGCCCACGCCACTATTTTTCCGATAGTATTTAAGGATGGGCAGCACCTAAAACATAAACCAATAATAATAATATCTGATTGCAAGAAACATGATGCAGTAGCGGTTTGCGTTTTTTCCTCACATTCAAAAGCGCATTTATTTCTCGAACGGGGCTCCTCAACAATTTAAAAACGTTATGAACTTTTCCAATGTCTATCATCATAAACATGATTTTAACAGATCGGCGGAGTGGCATTATTACGCAACAGCCCACGGTAAAGGACCATGCGATGGAGCTGGGGGAACACTAAAAAGAATGGCTAGACGGGCAAGCCTTCAAATGATTACCGATAAACAGATTACCACTGCCATAGAACTCTGTGAATGGGCCAACGAATTTTTACCAAACATCACAGTACGATACAGAAACACAAATCAGTATTAAACGGCTACAGAATTTTTGAAATCACGATATATTCAAAATGCAAAACCAGGGCTGCAAACCCAAAAAAATGTTCGGAACCTCTGGTTTGCGGGTTCGAACAAAAATTTACTAACGGTTAAGGTTCGGAAATTTGAGGTTCGAGGTTTTTCCGCATTGGTTTTGGTTCGAACCTTCGTTCGTTTTACAATACAATAGATACAATTACTATACAATAGATATACACCTGACGCATAAATACATTGTAAGACTGTAAGACGTCGACTGTAATTGGCGTGAGATTGGCGCTCGTGTGCTGGATATGGACTTTCTTCATTGCTAGTGTATAAATCTTCAGTCCGCCCTCTCTGTGTATGTATATGTGTGTAGTTTTTTTTTTGAACCGAACCAAAAGCTTGGGTTCGGAACGGGTTTGGGTTCATCTATTTTCGTCCTCGTGGTTTGCAGCCCTGTGTAAAACTATACATGGGACACAAACTCTTCACTATATTCAACCACAAAAAAACTATCTTCTTAAAACCAAAACATTCTCACTTTCCGAGACATCTAATATTGTTAGTTTCCAAAAAAAAAATAGAGGAAAGCTAACTTCGGCTCGACCGAAGTTTTTATACCCTTGTAGCTTGTATGATTTATATAAATTAATAGACACAAATATGTACATTCGGCCAAATGTACACATTTGTGACAATTTCTATGCCAGCTATACTATAGAGTTGTCCTATTAAACTTGGTGGAATTATGTGAAAGTATAGAAAACTTATAAATAAAATAAAATTGAAGACAAAAAAGTTTTTATCACTAAAACCACATTTTCGGCCGATGGTTCCTATGGCAGCTATATGCTATAGTCATCCGATCTGGCCGGTTCCGACAAATGTGGCGCGTATTTGTACGAAAAGACTTCGTGCAAAGTTAGGTTAAAATAGCTTAGAAACTGACGTAGGAAATAGCATAGAAACAGACGGACAGACGGACGGACGGACGGACATGGCTATATTAACTCAGATCGTCATGCTGATCAAGAATATATATACTTTATGTGGTCGGAGATGCTTCCTTCTATGCGTTACAAACATCTCGACAATTTTAATATACCCTCTACAAGGGTATAAAAATTATTAAATAATTATGAAAAAAGGGCCATAACTATGTAACTATTCAGTTTCCCATTTTGAGCTTAATACAGCGTTTTTTTTGAGCTTATTCCTGGAAACAAGACCAAATTTTGAGAAAAAAATGAAGAAAAAAAAACGTCCCTTCGCGGCAATTAATTTTTTTTTCTTATTACCGCGATTTGGTAACCAAAAAAAATTGAAATAATTTTTAAGTGTTAGTAATTTGAAAATTTGGAATCGGATGTAAGCTTACAGTTTTTTAAATATTTTTTTTACCAATGGCTTTGGAAATTTTTTAAAAATCTAAATTTTCAAATCATTATATCCCGCGAATAAGGCATATTTCGGCAAAATGCTGAAAGTACGTATATACTATTTTGCAACAAAGAATATGAAAAAAATTATTTCGACCAAAAAAAAATTCGAGTGGCCGATTTTTCATGGAATCACCCAAATGTTTCTTGCTCTTACATCCCTCCTCGATCAGATATTAGTATATATGCAACATTTATCTGCAATTCGTACCATACAATCACATCTTAAAGACAATGACCACCTTGTTGTTTCAGGCGATTTTAATCTGCCCAATGTGGCTTGGCTGCCTCTTGATGACTTGAATATTTTAGTTCCGACGAGTCCGCACGATTTCGTCCATGGTATCATAGACCTTGCGTTGAGTCAAGTTTTTTTCAATTTATAACAACAATGGCAAGCTTCTGGACCTAGTATTCGCCTCTGAATTCTCTAACCCCTGTCATTAGAATCGACCCTCTTTCTACTCCTGAAGATGCCTATCATCCAACTCTTGAGGTAGCCTTGGAGATTTCAACATCTTTAGAGACTGCATCTGCGCTTGAGCCTAGATCATGTCGCCTTTTCCATAAAGCCAATTTTTTGAGCTAAAGGGCGGTATCCACGGGTCGCCAAAAAATTTCTTGTGAAAAAGTTGATATTCCGCAGATTCTTAAGAGAGTCTGCTAAGCCTATGTTAATAACACGATAACACAATTTACTCTGTCGATAAACGTTTCAAAGAAACCTTGCGCTGCTCTGGCGCTGTTAAATATGCCCGTTTAGTTTTATAAAGTCTTTTATAAAGTCGTTTATAAAAACAACAACACCATGCAGGATTCATAATCATGAATATAACATATTTAATGTGCTATTTTAATATATTTTTATTATTAATCAATGTTACAACTGGCTAGCTCAAGGTCTTTTTTGGTTGATTATAAGCCTTTTTATAACCAACACAAACCAACAGATATTAATTACAACATTTTGGAATAGCAATTGGGTATGTCCGTACAACGATCGCTGTTTCGAGTAATTACAGCAAATTGGTAAACAAACACCTTCAAACAAAAAACCATAGCCGAAATTCGGGCTGCGAATTTATAATAGTGTAATTCCTATGTCTTTATTCGCCCCCTTGAGAGTTTAAGTACTAACTGGATGTTTGTTTGAAGTGTGAACAGCAAAACAAGTCCGCTGATGAGAGAATTTGGTTATTCTCATATCAATTTCTGTATTTGTAAATAACAGAGCTCGCAAAAAAACTGTTAACACTATCAGCGTGTCTGTGTAAAACTGTTCTGTTACAGACACAACGAAAAGACGTTACAAAAAGACACTTTCAATTCTGTCTTGCTCAATAGCTGTTTTCGCTCAACCAAAGATCGCTTTTTTCGTTTCTGTTTTGCTCATGTCTTTCACTGACCGTTTTGCCGAGAGCGGACTTCCAAAGTGTCTTCTAAGAATGTAAGCGTGTTTGTGACTGGGATGCCTGTGTGTGTGTGTTTGTCTCAGTCAACGTTCTTTGTACATATGTGTAGTATGGAGAAATTTATTATTATGAACCTATCAAATGAAATGCAGAAACTATTAGATTTTGGTAATTGCTTAACACCTAAAAACCATATTTATTTAATTATGTATATCGTACATATGGTACATAAGCCCACCGCCTACCACACACAAAAAAATCTGGTGGGTAAAATTAACTAACGCTGACAGTAACTTTTTTCGAAATTTTTTATGCATGAGGTTTTGTTGTTGCTTGGTAACTGTGCTAACAGTAAAATCTACAGAAGAAATTGTAAAGTTCACGTATTTATTTTAGCTCGTTTTTTGTTGTTGCATTTAACAACTGTACGCTGAGTAAATTCAACCACAAATATTTTTTCACATATTTTGTTGTTTTAATAAGTTACTGCTAACTACAGTAACGTTACCATAGAAA
The DNA here is from genome assembly GCA_037044535.1 of Lordiphosa magnipectinata. Classification (NCBI taxonomy): domain Eukaryota; kingdom Metazoa; phylum Arthropoda; class Insecta; order Diptera; family Drosophilidae; genus Lordiphosa; species Lordiphosa magnipectinata. Next base: position 38,813 of record JBAMBO010002651.1, on the reverse strand, counting down.
TAGTTACTCTGACGTGATTTTTTCATCTCATACTTTGTTTTTGCAGCAATTTACTGTACCCACAAGTAAATCTTACAGCACAAATAGTATAACTTTTTCAATGAATTTTGTTGCTTCACGGATTAACTCTACCAAAAGTAAATCTAACCGCGAAAATTGTTGATTAAGAAAATTTCAGTTTGGGCCTTTTATTTATATTGTACTTTCACTGAATTTGAACTTGAGAATTACTAGTGGTCTCATTTATGCGACATTTAAGAAATTTTTCGTGCATGTGGTTAGGCAGATTCAATACAAGTAATATGTTATTAACGCGCGCCGTAGCGTAACTGGTAAAGACGTCCGTCCAATCGTGTTCAGTCCAAGGGCCCAGAGTTCGAATCCCCCCCCCCCCCCCCAAGTAAGTAAAACTTTTTCAAATAAAATAAAAATGTGTTTAATTCAAACAATTGTTTCAGAACCAAAATTGGTGGGTGGTGGGGGTATTAAGGTTGCTTTCTTCTGGTCTGGGATGATGATGAGCTCAAGTAGATTGGCAACTTGTGACAGCGAAAATAGTATCCAATCCTACTTTTCTTCAGTTGAGTAACAGCTGCTAAATTACTATTTTTATGGTAAAATTACTGTACACACAGTAAGAAAATTTACTTACTGTACGCATCGGTTAATATTACTAATTTTGTGGGTTGGCGCATTTCTAAACGATATTTTCAGTTAGATTTACTATTGCAATAGTTCTCTTTGCGTTAAGGTTTACGTGATAGTTACTGTCAAATTTTGTGAATTTTACCGACTTTTTGGGTTGGCGCATTTCTAACCCAAAATATCGGTTAAATTTAACCACAGATTTTTTTGTGTGCACACGAACAAAACAAATAACACTTTTTGCTGACACTTTTTTTGTTTTACTCATTTGAAGACAGTTTTTCGTGAGCGGTCGCTCACAAGTGTCCCTCTCAGTTGTTATTGAGAGACCGTCTCGTTTGTTTTGATCAACCGAAAATGCTCAACAGAAAACACATGAGGAGGGGAAAAAAGTGTTTTGCTCAGTGAGAGACCGAGTGCGCTTTGTTTTTTTCTGTTTTGTCAGTGGACTGATCGAACTGAAAAAAAGTGTTGAGGGTTAGTTGCGAGCTCTGGTAAATAATGGTTTTTTTAAAGTTCTACAAACACTTTTTAAATTGTGTTTTAGTTCCAAAATACGTTGAATACTGTCATGAAAACTGTTCCATCTTGTGGCGCAAGGAGCTATTAATTTAAGCTTAAAAATTTTCTCAACTTCATCTGCAGCTACTGTGGATCTGCTAACAGAATTCCAGATTGCAGTTGCTTTTGCCATAGAAAAACTAACATAGAAGCACACTTTGAAACACCTCTCTTTTTTGAGTGATGTTAACTCCATTGTGACAAGTAGATACTTCAAAAAGACAACAAAATCTGTTACTCAAAATTACTGTCGACATAGGAAAACACGGTGGTTAGAGGGAGAATGACATAGTTTAAAAAAAATGTCAGAGAGTCAAAAAATAACTCAAAGAGCCAAAATGACAGCGAACAGCTGACAAATATCTGAGTGAAAAGTTGTCGACGCAGCAAAGTGTGCTTCTATGTTAGTTCTTCTATGGCAAAAGCATAGAAGAACTAACATAGAAGCACACTTTGAAACGCCTCTCTTTTTTGAGTGGTGTTAACTCTATTGTGACAAGGAGGTACTTCAACAGTGACTACAAAGTCTGTTACTCAAAATTATTGTCGACATAGGAAAACACGGGGTTAGAGGGAGACTGACATAGTTAAAAAAAAAAATATCAGAGTCAAAAAATAACTCAAAGAGCCAAAATGACAGCGAACAGCTGACAATTATCTGAGTGAAAAGTTGTCGACGCAGCAAAAGGTGCTTCTATGTTAGTTCTTCTATGCTTTTGCCATAGAAGAACTAACATAGAAGCACACTTTGAAACGCCTCTCTTTTTTGAGTGATGTTAACTCCATTGTGACAAGGAGGTACTTCAACAGTGACTACAAAGTCTGTTACTCAAAATTATTGTCGACATAGGAAAACACGGTGGTTAGAGAGAGATGGACATAGGCAAAAAAAAAACTCAGAGAGTCAAAAACTAACTCAAAGAGCCAAAATGACAGCGAACAGCTGACAAATATCCGAGTGAAAAGTTGTCGACGCAGCAAAGTGTGCTTCTATGTTAAATTTTCTTTGCTTTTGCTAAGGACGAATTGTACAATCGCTTGAATGATGTGTTTAGTAGAGCCTGTTCAGCATCTTTCGTGACAATTAAGTTCAAAGTATGTGATGCGCATCTAAAGTGCTTTGGCAAAGTAATTTCAACATCAGCTAATCTATCCAGCTCTATTACCTTTAAATCAGACTCTTCTAAAAATTCAGGCTTCACGTTTGTTCCTTCAAAACTGTACACTTTAAATGCTTTACAGAAGTTGAATGCATAATCGGTAACTGTCCCACATATTTGCGTATCGCTAAGTCCGTATTTGGCATGAACTTCAGCTAATACAGTAGCAATTATCTCATGTGTGTGGGAAAATCGCACACGCTTATATGCGAGCACGAGAGAATGACGATTTAGATTGCCATCTATGTAGTGGCCGGTTACACCAAAGTAACTTTTGTTCTTGCAACTCCAGATATCGGCAGTCGTACAGATAAAATTAGTATATTCAAAAATGTTGGCGACATTTTTCTTATAGTCCGCCTTCCTCTAATCTTGCATAGAGCGTTTAGTTTTTGAACAGGGAATTTTTACCGGACGTCCAGTTAAAGCCACAAACAGATCCCTGAAACTTTTCTTTTCAACATGGCAGAGCGGCAACATCTCGGCTTTAATGTAATCGCAAATACGTTCATTTAGCTGCAATAAAATAATGTAGTTACATTTGTTATAGTGAATCTAGTAGTGCATTCAATTCTCATACCTGGTTGGAATTCAAGATACTGGGACTCTTGAATATATTTATCTCCTGCTGATTCCTTAGTTGAGTTACTGGAAACCTTAGATACTTTGGCTCTCATTGATTCGTAGGAACAGTAACTATTGGGGTGAACCCTCTAGCGTAAAGAAATTGAAATATATGATATAATATATTAACAACATTGTTTGCGTATACAAATTTGCAAGAAACTGCTGCTATAGACTGGAATACAAACAAATTTATGCACATAAATGTATGTATGAATCGACAATTTGGTGCAAAAAAACTCGATGATATGTATATAAATATGTGTGTATGTTTGTAAATATTCAAATTTTTGTCCACATTTGTATATACATTGTACATATACATATTGTGTAGGTAATTTACCTTCAAATGCTTGTGTAAATTTCCAGTAGATTTCTCATCAAACTTAATAGTTTTATTTACACAGAGTTGACATTTCCCGTTCGGGTTAAAAAATGTTCCATTCAAGATCAGCGGTAAATCTTTATTCCCTTCATTATTTAGCGCCTGATCAGTCATTGTCAACAATAATTAAGTTAAAGTTTTATTGCCTCGTAAAATTCCTGCACAAACAATGGGCTGTCGCGCGCTGTTGTTTTTCGTATTTCTTTGAAATATGCCTGAAATTAGTGTGGCCGAAAATCATAAAAATCCCAAAAGTGTAGAGATGATACAATACAACAATTGATATCGATATTTGGGCGCGAAGAAAAATCACGCACGAAAGTACCTTGTACCTAACCTATTGACAAGGTAAATGAAAATTAAGATCTAGGTAAAGTAGAAGGTACTCGAATTTGAAAATACCGAAAAAGGTAAAAGATACACAAAATTTGTATCTGGGTATGTACCTAAGTATTTGTACCTAGGTACTTCCAAACACTGATTACTGGCCGTAACAAACAGACACTGACTGATTCATTTGTGCTAAAATTTTAGCAGTCAATTAAATAATTTTTAAGCTTACATATCATAAATAAAAACGTACTATCATTATCAAAAAGATTTCCCAATCCTGTGGCTGAGCTTGGGATCATGCCACGAGTATTTTGGAAATAGACAAGACCCCAGCGGTGCTGGGAATGCCGCCACAATTCTTAATTGTGAATTATTTTAGCGATCGTTTTTTTAAATTCTCTTACTTATTCCGTCTTCCAAGGGCGATGAGCTCCGGCATGGCGGCAAACTGATCTCCAAGCCTATGCCTTCTGCTTCCAGGTCACCGCATCACTCTTCTTGTTCTCCAAAATATATTCGATGCTTCACCTTGATTCATTATCGCTAGCAATTTTAATCAACTTTTTTTTGCTAGTTATGATCCGACCTTCTTTCCCGGGTCCCTCTATCGGTCGCTGGTTAGCTTACGACTGACTCAGGGATGAGTACGACCTCGATAGTTAAACTGGTCGGCTAACAACAAAAAATTTATATATTTTCAGATGCCTGTCACGGCTCACACACTAAACACAAATACTAGGCAAAAATAGCTGGAACTATTTGCCAGAACTTTACCCGCCCTACCATAGGTTGACTTACAAAAATCGGACAACCCCGTTAACTCTCAGACACTGATCTTCAGAACGCCACCTCACCCCCTAGAACAAATTTACACTAACATATTCTTTTCACTCTCAAATACATATATTATCTAACGATCCACTAACAACTATAGCAGAGATGGGCGCGTCGCGAAGTTCCAATGCACACGAGGCAGCGCGCTGCCTCGTGTGCATAGGAGCTCTGCCGCGGCCGACTGCACAAAATCACACGTACGCTATAAGCATTGAAAGCTATTTATAGAACACGAATGGGGCGCACGCAAATTGTGCTTGTATGCGTGTGAAAAGTGTGTCGATATGTGTGCATGCCCATCTCTGAACTATAGACATATTCATTATGTTTCCTAACTAGGGTACCTCTCGGAAAAATACACGACAACTAATAAATATACATATAAATGGGATTAATAAATAAAATAAAGGAAAAAAAAAATACATACTTAAATACTATAGCTTTCTACTGCCATGTCTGGCTTTTATTTCGTTTTTAATCTACTCTACATATAAAACAGTTTGTCCTGACTGATTTACTGATTGGCAATAGACGCAGAGCGCAAAATGTAAGAGATAGAAGGCTGAAATTTGAACAGGAGTTTTCTTTAGTGGTGAAAGTGCGTACTAAGACAGGGCTTTGGAAAATTCCAACCGGAAAAGTGGGAAAAGTATGTATGGAAAAAATTTTTTCATCCGATAGACTTGAAATTTGCTTTGTAAGCATAGCACGCGAAACAATTCGACACGTGTTTTCCCGATTGTGAAAAATCCGCCCAAGAAAAAAATCCCGGAAAATTCTGTAGGAAAAAATGTATTTTTCATCTGATTGGCTTGAAACTCGGTTTGTAAGGATAGAATACGAAATAATTTGAAATGTGATTTTCCAATGTCCGTCAAAATAGCGTCGAAAAGTTAGCGTCGATGTTGGAACGGTGGAGTCTGGAACACGAAGACAGTTTTTGTTTTTTGATTCGTTCCTTAATTATTACCTTATTTTGGAATCTGTAAATGCAAAAATGTTAAAAATGGAATAAACTATTGTTTTAATTAACTTTTGGGGCGATTTAAGGTTTGCAGGTATTAAAAAAATCGAGTTGAAAAATTAGCATCCTACGTTTTGGGTCATATCTCCACTTTCAGGAGATGTGCTAGAATAAGCCATGTACCATTTTAAAGGATACACCTTCAAGAGTGTTTTAAAACAAAAAAAATTAATCGTCTGAACAGTTTTTGAGAAAAGCTCTTCTAAGTGGACCAAGCTCTTGTTTTCCCCATACAAAATGATACAAAAAAAATACTTTTTTACATAAAGCCCTATAACTCTACTTTTAGGGGATGTGCTCAAATAGTGTGCTCAAACCATCAAGAAGGACACATATTCAAGGGTATCTACAACAAATTTGATCCAAATCGTGTGAACCGTTTTTGAGAAAAATGCCTTTAAGTGGGGGTGCCTTAGCTTGATATTTAAAAATTACAAGAAGGCCGCCACTTCATCAGTCGGAACCAGTCATGGAACTAGTTATAAAAACAGTGCTTGTTAAGTTAAATTAAGCTAAATTAAGTTGAATTAAGTCTTTGTGAACAAAAAAAAAAGAAGTCTCAATAAAACATTTCACTTCAAACCAATTTAGTATGACCATAAAAATCCTTGCTAAATTTTCTTTTTAAGATTGCGGGAGAACTAGGAGATGTGCCAACATGCACGAAATGTCAAAAGATGCGCATTTTAATAACCTATTTTATAAAAAAAGAATCATCACAATCGTCTGAACAGATTTCCTGAAAATCTAAATCGTTGCTAACTTTTCTTTTTAGGATTGCGGGATAACTAGGAGATGTGCCAACATGCACGATAATTCAAAAGACGCGGATTTTACTAATCTATATTACAAAAAAGAAACATAAAAATCGTCTGGACTGATTTATAGAAATTAATTTTTTCTTTTTTCTGAGTCACGGAAAGTGACTGAGTCACTGACAGTGACAAGTCACAACTACATAACATCGCTTTTAAGACTTTCCGGCAACTCTACAGCGTGGCGTTGCCAGGAGCAAAGGAATTTCGCCGTTATTCTGCAAGCAGAGACGAACAAAAACAAAAACAATTTCAACATATCCAGTCAAATTAGGGTTTTACCTCGGAATTTGAGATAATAAGCTGGAAGCTTCTGTACACCTTTGTTTTGGCGTTCTAAACGTTGTGCCAAAAGTCACTTAAAATCCCGTGTGCGCGTCGTTAGTTATTCAAGGTCAAAGGTCACAGAAATCAGTTTTCAGCGATTATCTAGGTTTCTATAGCTCCAATGGTGTAAAATCCTATTATTAAAATTGTAGAACAGAAAATTTGCGACAAACTTTGTCGTCTCAATTTTTTCGTACGCCTAACCGTTTTTGAGATAGAGGGCAGAGAGCCTGCAGTAGTCTGCCATAATAGCAGTAATGCAAGGTCCACCGTGAATCTCAGTGAATAATACCAGGTATAAAGTTATTAAATGATTAAAATATCATAAATAATAAATAATTAGTATTATTCATTTTATTTAATAGCATTTTGCATATATCTATCTACTCTATATATAAAACAGTGTGTCCTGACTGACTGATTCACTGATTGGCAATCAACGCAGAGCGCAAACGGTAAGAGATAGAAGGCTGAAATTCGGACAGGAGTTTCCATTAGTGTTGAAAGTGCGTACTAAGAAGGGGTTTTGGAAAATTCCAACCGGAAAAGTCGGAAAAGTTTGTATGGGAAAAATTTTGTTTTTCATCCGATTGACTTGAAATTTGGTTTGTATGCATAGTAAAATAGTGTCGAAGTAATTCGACACGTGTTTTCCCGATTTTGGAAAATCCGCCCAGGAGGAAAATTCCCGGAAAATTCAGTAGGCAAAAAACTATTTTTCATCCGATTGAGTTGAAACTCGGTTTGTAATGATAGAATACCAAATAATTTGAAATGTGATTTTCAAATGTCGGAAAATCCGCCCCCCAGGCGTGAAAATTCCCGGAAAATTCAGTAGGCAAAAAGTTATTTTTCATCCGATTGGCTTGAAACTCGGTTTGTAAGGAAAGAATACTCAATCGGATGAAAAACAAAATTTTTCCCATACAAACTTTTCCGACTTTTCCGGTTGGAATTTTCCAAAACCCCTTCTTAGTACGCACTTTCAACACTAATGGAAACTCCTGTCCGAATTTCAGCCTTCTATCTCTTACCGTTTGCGCTCTGCGTTGATTGCCAATCAGTGAATCAGTCAGTCAGGACACACTGTTTTATATATAGAGTAGATAGATATATGCAAAATGCTATTAAATAAAATGAATAATACTAATTATTTATTATTTATGATATTTTAATCATTAAATAACTTTATACCTGGTATTATTCACTGAGATTCACGGTGGACCTTGCATTACTGCTATTATGGCAGACTACTGCAGGCTCTCTGCCCTCTATCTCAAAAACGGTTAGGCGTACGAAAAAATTGAGACGACAAAGTTTGTCGCAAATTTTCTGTTCTACAATTTTAATAATAGGATTTTACACCATTGGAGCTATAGAAACATGGATAATCGCTGAAAACTGATTTCTGTGACCTTTGACCTTGAATAACTAACGACGCGCACACGGGATTTTAAGTGACTTTTGGCACAACGTTTAGAACGCCAAAACAAAGGTGTACAGAAGCTTCCAGCTTATTATCTCAAATTCCGAGGTAAAACCCTAATTTGACTGGATATGTTGAAATTGTTTTTGTTTTTGTTCGTCTCTGCTTGCAGAATAACGGCGAAATTCCTTTGCTCCTGGCAACGCCACGCTGTAGAGTTGCCGGAAAGTCCTAAAAGCGATGTTATGTAGTTGTGACTTGTCACTGTCAGTGACTCAGTCACTTTCCGTGACTCAGAAAAAAGAAAAAATTAATTTCTATAAATCAGTCCAGACGATTTTTATGTTTCTTTTTTGTAATATAGATTAGTAAAATCCGCGTCTTTTGAATTATCGTGCATGTTGGCACATCTCCTAGTTATCCCGCAATCCTAAAAAGAAAAGTTAGCAACGATTTAGATTTTCAGGAAATCTGTTCAGACGATTGTGATGATTCTTTTTTTATAAAATAGGTTATTAAAATGCGCATCTTTTGACATTTCGTGCATGTTGGCACATCTCCTAGTTCTCCCGCAATCTTAAAAAGAAAATTTAGCAAGGATTTTTATGGTCATACTAAATTGGTTTGAAGTGAAATGTTTTATTGAGACTTCTTTTTTTTTTGTTCACAAAGACTTAATTCAACTTAATTTAGCTTAATTTAACTTAACAAGCACTGTTTTTATAACTAGTTCCATTACTGGTTCCGACAGATGAAGTGGCGGCCTTCTTGTAATTTTTAAATATCAAGCTAAGGCACCCCCACTTAAAGGCATTTTTCTCAAAAACGGTTCACACGATTTGGATCAAATTTGTTGTAGATACCCTTGAATATGTGTCCTTCTTGATGGTTTGAGCACACTATTTGAGCACATCCCCTAAAAGTGGAGTTATAGGGCTTTATGTAAAAAAGTATTTTTTTGTATCATTTTATATGGGGAAAACAAGAGCTTGGTCCACTTAGAAGAGCTTTTCTCAAAAACTGTTCAGACGATTAATTTTTTTTGTTTTAAAACACTCTTGAAGGTGTATCCTTTAAAATGGTACATGGCTTATTATAGCACATCTCCTGAAAGTGGAGATATGACCCAAAACGTAGGATGCTAATTTTTCAACTCGATTTTTTTAATACCTGCAAACCTTAAATCGCCCCAAAAGTTAATTAAAACAATAGTTTATTCCATTTTTAACATTTTTGCATTTACAGATTCCAAAATAAGGTAATAATTAAGGAACGAATCAAAAACCAAAAACTGTCTTCGTGTTCCAGACTCCACCGTTCCAACATCGACGCTAACTTTTCGACGCTATTTTGACGGACATTAGAAAATCACATTTCAAATTATTTCGTATTCTATCCTTACAAACCGAGTTTCAAGCCAATCAGATGAAAAATACATTTTTTCCTACAGAATTTTCCGGGATTTTTTTCTTGGGCGGATTTTTCACAATCGGGAAAACACGTGTCGAATTATTTCGCGTGCTATGCTTACAAAGCAAATTTCAAGTCTATCGGATGAAAAAATTTTTTCCATACATACTTTTCCCACTTTTTCGGTTGGAATTTTCCAAAGCCCTGTCTTAGTACGCACTTTCACCACTAAAGAAAACTCCTGTTCAAATTTCAGCCTTCTATCTCTTACATTTTGCGCTCTGCGTCTATTGCCAATCAGTAAATCAGTCAGGACAAACTGTTTATATGTAGAGTAGATTAAAAACGAAATAAAAGCCAGACATGGCAGTAGAAAGCTATAGTATTTAAGTATGTATTTTTTTTTTTCCTTTATTTTATTTATTAATCCCATTTATATGTATATTTATTAGTTGTCGTGTATTTTTCCGAGAGGTACCCTAGTTAGGAAACATAATGAATATGTCTATAGTTGTTAGTGGATCGTTAGATAATATATGTATTTGAGAGTGAAAAGAATATGTTAGTGTAAATTTGTTCTAGGGGGTGAGGTGGCGTTCTGAAGATCAGTGTCTGAGAGTTAACGGGGTTGTCCGATTTTTGTAAGTCAACCTATGGTAGGGCGGGTAAAGTTCTGGCAAATAGTTCCAGCTATTTTTGCCTAGTATTTGTGTTTAGTGTGTGAGCCGTGACAGGCATCTGAAAATATATAAATTTTTTGTTGTTAGCCGACCAGTTTAACTATCGAGGTCGTACTCATCCCTGAGTCAGTCGTAAGCTAACCAGCGACCGATAGAGGGACCCGGGAAAGAAGGTCGGATCATAACTAGCAAAAAAAAGTTGATTAAAATTGCTAGCGATAATGAATCAAGGTGAAGCATCGAATATATTTTGGAGAACAAGAAGAGTGATGCGGTGACCTGGAAGCAGAAGGCATAGGCTTGGAGATCAGTTTGCCGCCATGCCGGAGCTCATCGCCCTTGGAAGACGGAATAAGTAAGAGAATTTAAAAAAACGATCGCTAAAATAATTCACAATTAAGAATTGTGGCGGCATTCCCAGCACCGCTGGGGTCTTGTCTATTTCCAAAATACTCGTGGCATGATCCCAAGCTCAGCCACAGGATTGGGAAATGTTTTTGATAATGATAGTACGTTTTTATTTATGATATGTAAGCTTAAAAATTATTTAATTGACTGCTAAAATTTTAGCACAAATGAATCAGTCAGTGTCTGTTTGTTACGGCCAGTAATCAGTGTTTGGAAGTACCTAGGTACAAATACCTAGGTACATACCCAGATACAAATTTTGTGTATCTTTTACCTTTTTCGGTATTTTCAAATTCGAGTACCTTCTACTTTACCTAGATCTTAATTTTCATTTACCTTGTCAATAGGTTAGGTACAAGGTACTTTCGTGCTTTTCTTCGCGCCCAAATATCGATATCAATTGTTGTATTGTATCATCTCTACACTTTTGGGATTTTTATGATTTTCGGCCACACTAATTTCAGGCATATTTCAAAGAAATACGAAAAACAACAGCGCGCGACAGCCCATTGTTTGTGCAGGAATGTTACGAGGCAATAAAACTTTAACTTAATTATTGTTGACAATGACTGATCAGGCGCTAAATAATGAAGAAAATAACGATTTACCGCTGATCTTGAATGGAACATTTTTTAACCCGAACGGGAAATGTCAACTCTGTGTAAATAAAACTATTAAGTTTGATGAGAAATCTACTGGAAATTTACACAAGCATTTGAAGGTAAATTACCTACACAATAAGGTATGCGAAATAAGTCACCATATAAATCTTATGATCTGCTGTCAGAGCTTTGCTAATCATTTTTTCAATTTCTTTTTTTTTGCTTAGTTTGCTCTAAGACAATTTCCATGCTTGCAATAACAATGTTAAGCACAAGACTCTATAAGGTGTCGTTAATTTTATTAAAAAGCTCATGCGCCTCTCATTACAGAACGAAATAATTGAGCTTACATTATCAGTTTTTGTCTTCGAACACGTGCATACTGGCGTAAATTTAAAGGAGACTTTTCGCCATAAGTTTTAGCCAATAAAAAAGTGATGTTTGATTCATAATCTGTAGATTTGAACCTAAAATTAACTTCAATTTTGCAGGAATATTTCAAAGCCAATACCTTTCTAATGAAGAGCGAGCTTAAATATCGCCATATCGCGAAATGGGGATGCCTCTAAAGAAACTTGCTTCCGAAATGGCGAGAAGATATTTTAAAATTCAAAAGTATTGAAAAAATTCCGAAAATCATAGAAAAAGATCTCGTTTTGGACGCTCGCCATTGGTGAAAAAACGTGATAATAGTAGAATAAAATGAAAAGAATTAAAGAAAACCTAAGTACAGGCCATATTTCCCACGAACTAGCTCTCCCAGTATCGAAGCGTCGGGTGCAGCCAATTTTACGTGACCATCAATTCGATTCATATGAAAAAAGGACCCTCAAATGTCAATTACTTCCTAGCACAAAGTTGCCCGTATGCACTTTGCTGAGATGCATAAGTTTTAGGACTTAGAGTGGCAAAGTCCTATCTTTAGTGATGAAAAAAGTTTAATTTAGATGGCCAAGATGGGTATCAATAATATTATCGGGATATGCGGACGCCAAAACAAGTAAGAGTGTCACGCAGTTTTCAAGGAGGTTCGCTAATGGTGTGAGCTGCATTTGGCTTTGTTGGAAGGAGTTCAATATGATTTGTAACACATAAAAATAACTCTGAAAGGTATGCTGAACTATTTGACGAAGCTTTTGTAATTATGGACAAGAATATTTCAGAGATTCTTGAACATTCCAACAGGACAATGCTGCGTACCACATTTCAAAACGCACTAAACTATTTTCTTAAGAAAAACAAATAGCGGTTTTGATGTGGCCCGCAAAAGATACAGATCTAAATTCCAATGAAAAATTTTATGAGATAATTTCCAACAAAGTCTACATGTATGGGAGGCAAGTTAACAAGGTAAAATAACTTAAAAAGTCTTTTATCGTAGATTGGGCTATATTGGATGCATCAATTCTTCGACACTTGGTTAATTCAATGCTAGGACGTATATTGAAGTTTATTAACAGTAATGGAGGAAATTTTTAGGTATATTAAAAAAATCACGGTGACTAAACCTTATGAAAATCGTTATATTCTGAAATTATCAGTTCACTTATTTCGTTCTGAAAAATATAAATTTAATTTTTTTAAAAGTATTATGATTTCATTAAATCTTTTAAGAATTGGATTAGAATTGTTACTTCGTTAAGTTGAAAGAAAAAACAAAAATATTTGAACACATTTCCAGCTTTAGTATATATCAAGGATTATATGATTGTAAGGTGACTTATTTCGCATACCTTATGTATATGTACAATGTATATACAAATGTGGACAAAAATTTGAATATTTACAAACATACACACATATTTATATACATATCATCGAATTTTTTTGCACCAAATTGTCGATTCATACATACATTTATGTGCATAAATTTGTTTGTATTCCAGTCTATAGCAGCAGTTTCTTGCAAATTTTCATACGCAAACAATGTTGTTAATATATTATATCATATATTTCAATTTCTTTACGCTAGAGGGTTCACCCCAATAGTTACTGTTCCTACGAATCAATGAGAGCCAAAGTATCTAAGGTTTCCAGTAACTCAACTAAGGAATCAGCAGGAGATAAATATATTCAAGAGTCCCAGTATCTTGAATTCCAACCAGGAATGAGAATTGAATGCACTACTAGATTCACTATAACAAATGTAACTACATTATTTTATTGCAGCTAAATGAACGTATTTGCGATTACATTATAGCCGAGATGTTGCCGCTCTGCCATGTTGAAAAGAAAAGTTTCAGGGATCTGTTTGTGGCTTTAACTGGACGTCCGGTAAAAATTCCCTGTTCAAAAACTAAACGCTCTATGCAAGATTAGAGGAAGGCGGACTATAAGAAAAATGTCGCCAACATTTTTGAAAATACTAATTTTATCTGTACGACTGCCGATATCTGGAGTTGCAAGAACAAAAGTTACTTTGGTGTAACCGGCCACTACATAGATGGCAATCTAAATCGTCATTCTCTCGTGCTCGCATATAAGCGTGTGCGATTTTCCCACACACATGAGATAATTGCTACTGTATTAGCTGAAGTTCATGCCAAATACGGACTTAGCGATACGCAAATATGTGGGACAGTTACCGATTATGCATTCAACTTCTGTAAAGCATTTAAAGTGTACAGTTTTGAAGGAACAAACGTGAAGCCTGAATTTTTAGAAGAGTCTGATTTAAAGGTAATAGAGCTGGATAGATTAGCTGATGTTGAAATTACTTTGCCAAAGCACTTTAGATGCGCATCACATACTTTGAACTTAATTGTCACGAAAGATGCTGAACAGGCTCTACTGAACACATCATTCAAGCGATTGTACAATTCCTCCTTAGCAAAAGCAAAGAAAATTTAACATAGAAGCACACTTTGCTGCGTCGACAACTTTTCACTCGGATATTTGTCAGCTGTTCGCTGTCATTTTGGCTCTTTGAGTTAGTTTTTGACTCTCTGAGTTTTTTTTTTTCCTATGTCCATCTCCCTCTAACCACCGTGTTTTCCTATGTCGACAATAATTTTGAGTAACAGACTTTGTAGTCACTGTTGAAGTACCTCCTTGTCACAATGGAGTTAACATCACTCAAAAAAGAGAGGCGTTTCAAAGTGTGCTTCTATGTTAGTTCTTCTATGGCAAAAGCATAGAAGAACTAACATAGAAGCACCTTTTGCTGCGTCGACAACTTTTCACTCAGATAATTGTCAGCTGTTCGCTGTCATTTTGGCTCTTTGAGTTATTTTTTGACTCTCTGACATTTTTTTTAAACTATGTCAGTCTCCCTCTAACCACCGTGTTTTCCTACGTCGACAGTAATTTTGAGTAACAGATTTTGTTGTCTTTTTGAAGTATCTACTTGTCACAATGGAGTTAACATCACTCAAAAAAGAGAGGTGTTTTAAAGTGTGCTTCTATGTTAGTTTTTCTATGGCAAAAGCAACTGCAATCTGGGATTCTGTTAGCAGATCCACAGTAGCTGCAGATGAAGTTGAGAAAATTTTTAAGCTTAAATTAATAGCTCCTTGCGCCACAAGATGGAACAGTTTTCATGACAGTATTCAACGTATTTTGGAACTAAAACACAATTTAAAAAGTGTTTGTAGAACTTTAAAAAAACCATTATTTACCAGAGCTCGCAACTAACCCTCAACACTTTTTTTCAGTTCGATCAGTCCACTGACAAAACAGAAAAAAACAAAGCGCACTCGGTCTCTCACTGAGCAAAACACTTTTTTCCCCTCCTCATGTGTTTTCTGTTGAGCATTTTCGGTTGATCAAAACAAACGAGACGGTCTCTCAATAACAACTGAGAGGGACACTTGTGAGCGACCGCTCACGAAAAACTGTCTTCAAATGAGTAAAACAAAAAAAGTGTCAGCAAAAAGTGTTATTTGTTTTGTTCGTGTGCACACAAAAAAATCTGTGGTTAAATTTAACCGATATTTTGGGTTAGAAATGCGCCAACCCAAAAAGTCGGTAAAATTCACAAAATTTGACAGTAACTATCACGTAAACCTTTACGCAAAGAGAACTATTGCAATAGTAAATCTAACTGAAAATATCGTTTAGAAATGGGCCAACCCACAAAATTAGTAATATTAACCGATGCGTACAGTAAGTAAATTTTCTTACTGTGTGTACAGTAATTTTACCATAAAAATAGTAATTTAGCAGCTGTTACTCAACCGAAGAAAAGTAGGATTGGATACTATTTTCGCTGTCACAAGTTGCCAATCTACTTGAGCTCATCATCATCCCAGACCAGAAGAAAGCAACCTTAATACCCCCACCACCCACCAATTTTGGTTCTGAAACAATTGTTTGAATTAAACACATTTTTATTTTATTTGAAAAAGTTTTACTTACTTGGGGGGGATTCGAACTCTGGGCCCTTGGACTGAACACGATTGGACGGACGTCTTTACCAGTTACGCTACGGCGCGCGTTAATAGAAACGCGTCTAACATATTACTTGTATTGAATCTGCCTAACCACATGCACGAAAAATTTCTTAAATGTCGCATAAATGAGACCACTAGTAATTCTCAAGTTCAAATTCAGTGAAAGTACAATATAAATATAAGGGCCAAACTGAAATTTTCTCAATCAACAATTTTCGCGGTTAGATTTACTTTTGGTAGAGTTAATCCGTGAAGCAACAAAATTCATTGAAAAAGTTATACCATTTGTGCTGTAAGATTTACTTGTGGGTACAGTAAATTGCTGCAAAAACAAAGTATGAGATGAAAAAATCACGTCAGAGTAACTATTTCTATGGTAACGTTACTGTAGTTAGCAGTAACTTATTAAAACAACAAAATAGGTAAAAAAATATTTGTGGTTGAATTTACTCAGCGTACAGTTGTTAAATGCAACAACAAAATACGAGCTAAAATAAATACGTGAACTTTACAATATCTTCTGTAGATTTTACTGTTAGCACAGTTACCAAGCAACAACAAAACCTCATGCATAAAAAATTTCGAAAAAAGTTACTGTCAGCGTTAGTTAATTTTACCCACCAGATTTTTTTGTGTGTGGTAGGCGGTGGGCTTATGTACCATATGTACAATATACATAATTAAATAAATATGGTTTTTAGGTGTTAAGCAATTACCAAAATCTAATAGTTTCTGCATTTCATTTGATAGGTTCATAATGATAAATTTCTCCATACTACACATATGTACAAAGAACGTTGACTGAGACAAACACACACACACAGGCATCCCAGTCACAAACACGCTTACATTCTTAGAAGACACTTTGGAAGTCCGCTCTCGGCAAAACGGTCAGTGAAAGACATGAGCAAAACAGAAACGAAAAAAGCGATCTTTGGTTGAGCGAAAACAGCTATTGAGCAAGACAGAATTGAAAGTGTCTTTTTGTAACGTCTTTTCGTTGTGTCTGTAACAGAACAGTTTTACACAGACACGCTGATAGTGTTAACAGTTTTTTGCGAGCTCTGTTATTTACAAATACAGAAATTGATATGAGAATAACCAAATTCTCTCATCAGCGGACTTGTTTTGCTGTTCACACTTCAAACAAACATCCAGTTAGTACTTAAACTCTCAAGGGGGCGAATAAAGACATAGGAATTACACTATTATAAATTCGCAGCCCGAATTTCGGCTATGGTTTTTTGTTTGAAGGTGTTTGTTTACCAATTTGCTGTAATTACTCGAAACAGCGATCGTTGTACGGACATACCCAATTGCTATTCCAAAATGTTGTAATTAATATCTGTTGGTTTGTGTTGGTTATAAAAAGGCTTATAATCAACCAAAAAAGACCTTGAGCTAGCCAGTTGTAACATTGATTAATAATAAAAATATATTAAAATAGCACATTAAATATGTTATATTCATGATTATGAATCCTGCATGGTGTTGTTGTTTTTATAAACGACTTTATAAAAGACTTTATAAAACTAAACGGGCATATTTAACAGCGCCAGAGCAGCGCAAGGTTTCTTTGAAACGTTTATCGACAGAGTAAATTGTGTTATCGTGTTATTAACATAGGCTTAGCAGACTCTCTTAAGAATCTGCGGAATATCAACTTTTTCACAAGAAATTTTTTGGCGACCCGTGGATACCGCCCTTTAGCTCAAAAAATTGGCTTTATGGAAAAGGCGACATGATCTAGGCTCAAGCGCAGATGCAGTCTCTAAAGATGTTGAAATCTCCAAGGCTACCTCAAGAGTTGGATGATAGGCATCTTCAGGAGTAGAAAGAGGGTCGATTCTAATGACAGGGGTTAGAGAATTCAGAGGCGAATACTAGGTCCAGAAGCTTGCCATTGTTGTTATAAATTGAAAAAAACTTGACTCAACGCAAGGTCTATGATACCATGGACGAAATCGTGCGGACTCGTCGGAACTAAAATATTCAAGTCATCAAGAGGCAGCCAAGCCACATTGGGCAGATTAAAATCGCCTGAAACAACAAGGTGGTCATTGTCTTTAAGATGTGATTGTATGGTACGAATTGCAGATAAATGTTGCATATATACTAATATCTGATCGAGGAGGGATGTAAGAGCAAGAAACATTTGGGTGATTCCATGAAAAATCGGCCACTCGAATTTTTTTTTGGTCGAAATAATTTTTTTCATATTCTTTGTTGCAAAATAGTATATACGTACTTTCAGCATTTTGCCGAAATATGCCTTATTCGCGGGATATAATGATTTGAAAATTTAGATTTTTAAAAAATTTCCAAAGCCATTGGTAAAAAAAATATTTAAAAAATCTGTAAGCTTACATCCGATTCCAAACTTTCAAATTACTAACACTTAAAAATTATTTCAATTTTTTTTGGTTACCAAATCGCGGTAATAAGAAAAAAAAATTAATTGCCGCGAAGGGACGTTTTTTTTTCTTCATTTTTTTCTCAAAATTTGGTCTTGTTTCCAGGAATAAGCTCAAAAAAAACGCTGTATTAAGCTCAAAATGGGAAACTGAATAGTTACAGAGTTATGGCCCTTTTTATACCCTTGCAAAGGGTATTATAATTTTGCCCAGAAGTTTGCAACGCATAGAAATATTCATTTCCGACCCCATAAACTATATATATTCTTGATCAGGGCGACGAGCTGAGTCGATTGAGCTTTGTCCGTCCGTCTGTCTGTCCGTCTGTCTGTCCGTCTGTCTGTCCGTCTGTCTGTCTGTCCGTCTGTTTCTACGCAAACTAGTCTCTCAGTTTTAAAGCTATCGAGCTGAAATTTTGCACAGGGTCTTCTTTTTACTGCACGCTGCTAATATGTCGGAACCGACCGGATCGGATCACTATATCTTATAGCTGCCATAGGAACCATCGGTCGAAAAATGGGTTTTAGTGAGAAAAACTTTTTTGTTTTCAATGTTAACGTGATTAAACTCGGTCATTAATAATATTATATACTTTCAAACAGATTTGCAAGTTGTGGTCAAAATCGGATGACTATATCTTATAGCTGCCATAGGAACCATTGGTCGAAAAATGGGTTTTAGTAAGAAAAACTTTTTTGTTTCCAATGTTAACGTGATTAAACTCGGTCATTAATAATATTATAAACTTTCAAACAGATTTGAACATTTTGGTCAAAATCGGATGACTATATCTTATAGCTGCCATAGGAACCATAGGTCGAAAAATGGGTTTTAGTGAGAAAAACTTCTTTGTTTCGAATGTTAACGTGATTAAACTCGGTCATTAATAATATTATATGCTTTCAAAGAGATTTGCAAATTTTGGTTAAAGTCGGATGACTATAACATATAGCTGCCATAGGACCGATCGGTCGGAAAATAGGTCTTAGTGAAAAAAGCCTTATTTGTTTTTAGGTAAATCGTTCTTAAGGTCGGTGATTATTAATATTAAACGCTTTCAAACTGATTTGAAAAAGTTGATCGACATCGGGTGACTATATCTTATGGTTGCCATACGACCGATCGGTCGAACATGAGTCTTGGTAAAAAATTTTTTTGTTTAGTTTTGTTAGCGTCCTTAAACTCGCTGATGACTTATTTTATATGCTTTCAAATAGATTCGCAAAATTGGGCCGAAATCGGATGACTATATCTTAAGGCTGCCATAGGGCCGATCGGTCGGAAATTGAGTCTTAGTGAGAAAAACTTTTTTCAGACGTTTATCTGTCGGAAAATAGGTTTTAGTTACAAAATTTTTTGATTTTTATGTAAGCGTTCTTAAACTGTGACATTTGCATTTGCAAGGGTATAAAAACTTCGGCACAGACGAAGTTAGCTTGGCCTTCTCGTTTCATAATTATTTAATAATTTTTATACCCTTGTAGAGGGTATATTAAAATTGTCGAGATGTTTGTAACGCATAGAAGGAAGCATCTCCGACCACATAAAGTATATATATTCTTGATCAGCATGACGATCTGAGTTAATATAGCCATGTCCGTCCGTCCGTCCGTCTGTCCGTCTGTTTCTATGCTATTTCCTACGTCAGTTTCTAAGCTATTTTAACCAAACTTTGCACGAAGTCTTTTCGTACAAATACCGGCCAGATCGGATGACTATAGCATATAGCTGCCATAGGAACCATCGGCCGAAAATGTGGTTTTAGTGATAAAAACTTTTTTGTCTTCAATTTTATTTTATTTATAAGTTTTCTATACTTTCACATAATTCCACCAAGTTTAATAGGACAACTCTATAGTATAGCTGGCATAGAAATTGGGTGTACAAAATTTATATAGGAGGCCTTGTCACAAATGTGTACATTTGGCCGAATGTACATATTTGTGTCTATTAATTTATATAAATCATACAAGCTACAAGGGTATAAAAACTTCGGTCGAGCCGAAGTTAGCTTTCCTCTATTTTTTTTTTTGGAAACTAACAATATTAGATGTCTCGGAAAGTGAGAATGTTTTGGTTTTAAGAAGATAGTTTTTTTGTGGTTGAATATAGTGAAGAGTTTGTGTCCCATGTATAGTTTTACACAGGGCTGCAAACCACGAGGACGAAAATAGATGAACCCAAACCCGTTCCGAACCCAAGCTTTTGGTTCGGTTCAAAAAAAAAACTACACACATATACATACACAGAGAGGGCGGACTGAAGATTTATACACTAGCAATGAAGAAAGTCCATATCCAGCACACGAGCGCCAATCTCACGCCAATTACAGTCGACGTCTTACAGTCTTACAATGTATTTATGCGTCAGGTGTATATCTATTGTATAGTAATTGTATCTAATTAGTGTGAGTTGGCTGGCTCTAGGTCCGAAAAAGTTGCGTTTGTTCACAACTTGTAAACAACTTATGCATTGTACCACCAAAAAGAGCTGGTTGCCTTTACAGAACTGTTTCATCGTTATCCCTAACGACTCTTCAGAAGGCTTTTTGCTGAAGAAAGCATGATTGCCAACTGCCTCTCCATACAATCATTGCTTAGATCAGTTGGGAACTGCTAAAAGCAATGAAAGCAAAAATAGACAAGCAATGAGTGCTTTCATCTTTCTGGTGGTAATGCTTAAGCTTAGGGCTGAACTTTTTAAGTGCAAAAGCTTGAGCTTTTGAGCGAACTTAGAAGTGCCCGTTAATTGTATCTATTGTATTGTAAAACGAACGAAGGTTCGAACCAAAACCAATGCGGAAAAACCTCGAACCTCAAATTTCCGCACCTTAACCGTTAGTAAATTTTTGTTCGAACCCGCAAACCAGAGGTTCCGAACATTTTTTTGGGTTTGCAGCCCTGGTTTTGCATTTTGAATATATCGTGATTTCAAAAATTCTGTAGCCGTTTAATAGTGATTTGTGTTTCTGTATCGTACTGTGATGTTTGGTAAAAATTCGTTGGCCCATTCACAGAGTTCTATGGCAGTGGTAATCTGTTTATCGGTAATCATTTGAAGGCTTGCCCGTCTAGCCATTCTTTTTAGTGTTCCCCCAGCTCCATCGCATGGTCCTTTACCGTGGGCTGTTGCGTAATAATGCCACTCCGCCGATCTGTTAAAATCATGTTTATGATGATAGACATTGGAAAAGTTCATAACGTTTTTAAATTGTTGAGGAGCCCCGTTCGAGAAATAAATGCGCTTTTGAATGTGAGGAAAAAACGCAAACCGCTACTGCATCATGTTTCTTGCAATCAGATATTATTATTATTGGTTTATGTTTTAGGTGCTGCCCATCCTTAAATACTATCGGAAAAATAGTGGCGTGGGCGTTGTTCCGATGAAATCCTGTAATAATATTTTGAATAACAAAAGCAAACCAAAAAAATATTAAGTTAAATAAATAAATAAAGTTTCAAAAAAAAAAAAAATTAAATAATTGAGAAAAAGGCCATAACTCCGGAACTAGTCAGTTTCCCATTTAGAGCTTAATACAGAAAATTCCTGGAAACTAGACCAAATTTTGAGAAAAAAATGAAGAAAAAAAAACGTCCCTTTCGCGGCAATTAATTTTTTTTCTTATTACCGCGATTTGGTAACCAACAAAAATTGAAATAATTTTTAAGTGTTAGTAATTTAAAAGTGTGGAATCGGATGTAAATTTACAGATTTTTAAAATATTTTTTTTTTCCAATGGCTTTGGATAGCAACCAATTGAAAATAATTAAATTTTTTAAAAATCTAAATTTTCAAATCATTATATCCCGCGAATTAGGCATATTTCGGCAAAATGCTGAAAGTACGTATATCCTATTTTGCAACAAAGAATATGAAAAAAATTATTTCGACCAAAAAAAATTCGAGTGGCCGATTTTTCATGGAATCACCCATATATATTAACATCGTGAAATGTTATTCGGATAGACAAGAATTCAATTTTGAGAACATTTTCGGATATAATTATTTCGTAAGGAAGGGTGGCTTTAACGGCAATAAGAACACCACCGCCAAGACGTGTAGATCGGTCGCACCGATAGACGAAATAGTCGTTAGAAAAAACTTCACTATCAGATACTGAACAGTTAAGCCATGTTTCCGAAAAAGCAATAACATTGGCTTCAAAGGAGAAACTGTTAGTATACAATCTATTAAGCTTGACTAATAGACTGCGCACATTCTGATAGTGAATTATGAAGGATGAAGTCAGTTTTTTGACCGATTGGGGGTAGATGAGTTGATCGTATTGGTATTGGTGTTAGACTTACCAATGTACTCACTAACAATTGTATGCTCGGGCCAAAGAGAAGCCTCAAGCAATCTAGGGAATAGGGATTCTGAGATTTCAACCTTAAAAGAAGACATCCTTCGCTTCTTCTTAAATACGAACTTAGTGACGGTGAATTCGGTGACAGAAGTGTTCAACCTGTGGCTTAGGTGGAATTTAACATCGTTTGCGGTTGCGTTCGAATTTAAACGCGAGACAAATATGGCTTTTAAGGGAGTAACCCCAGATATTGGCATTGATCTTCTTGGGGGGGCCACACCCGATATAGGATTTCCTGATGATACGGCTGCACCAACGTTGGATAGGTGGTCATTCGGGAGCTTGGTCGCGGTTACAACAGATAAATTACTAACAGCTCCAGAGATATTAGCAGTAGTAGGAGAAGCAGTTGCCAATGCGTTATCCAAGTTGCAGTTGGGTACCGGGAGTTGGTCGCTAGTCGGCGTGAGAGTAGTAGCTTCCGATGAGCCTGCTATTGCGCCGGCAACAGAAGCAGGAGTGGTGCCATGGTGGCAGAAGCAGGCTTTCCAGAAGGGAGGGAAAAACCTTCTGCAGGCATGCCAATTGAAGAGTGGCTAGAAACTGTTGCCGTGGGGTCAACAGAAGCCGCGGTGCCAGAAGTTGGAGCTGGTTGAAGATCCTCCGCTGGACTGAACTGCATGAGGGCGGTAGGATCTGGAACTAATAAGATATTATTAGAAAGTGCAGTATGGGTCTTTTTCCTTTTTGGCGAGGCACTTAGCGCTTTAAGATTCTTGAAGTTAGATTCTGCAGTCACGAATCTGTTTTGTAAGTCCCGGAATCCAGAATACAGGAACTGAAAATCTAAATTTGTTTGCCTCATGAACCTTCATTTCCGATTCGATGTGCCTGCAGCTTGGGTAAGTCCAATTTAGACCAATGTTTTTTCTTCTGCAGTCCGCAATTCGAGCTCCGATATGACCAAGATTAGCACAACCAGGATGAGCGATATTGACGCAGAGCCAGCAATAAACAATAGGCTGGCGCGGCGTAATTTTATGATTGAAGACGCAGTGTTCAGCGCAGCAGGTACTCATTGTTTTCAATCAATAAGACCAGCATATTTAATTAAGCGCAAACGTGCAGACGAAGTGATGACCGGCGGGGAAAGCAAGCAGCAGATGCACTTCAGAGAGCGGCCACAAAGTTTATTGCTTTATTTAATTTAATAAAATAATAATAGCTAAATAGCCCAAAAACTTTGGTTTATTGAATTTGTTCAATTATTTTGGTTTTTACAGTGGTTAAATTTTTGCTAACTTTTAATTAATACAAATATTTATTTAGTATGAAAATAAATATTTTTAGAATTTAGTAATTGGTATGAAAATAAATATATTTACTAATTAAAATAGATTTTTTTTTATTAAATTTGGTTAATTTTTTGTAGTTTAACAACTACATTTTTAATAAATCGTTTTAAAAAAAGTTAAAATGTTTTACCTATTTCTTGCAACCTTTTCAGTGTATTAAACTTTGCACTTTGGTTGACGGTGTTGACCTACAATGACGAAAATTAAAATGGGAGCACGGCTGATAGTCCGCCCTCCTTTTATCTAGCATGGATAGTATTGTTTTTGAACACGGATTGTTTACCGGATGTCCAGTTAAAGCCACAAACAGGTTCCTTGAACTTTTCTATTCAATATGACAGAGCGCGGCAGCATCTCGACTATGTTGTATCCGGAGCGAAAAAAGTCACGTACGAAAAGTACCTAGCACCTTACCTATTGACAAGTTAAATTAAAATTAAGACCTATAGGTCACACAAAAAAATCTGTGGTTAAATTTAACCGATATTTTGGGTTAGAAATGCGCCAACCCAAAAAGTCGGTAAAATTCACAAAATTTGACAGTAACTATCACGTAAACCTTTACGCAAAGAGAACTATTGCAATAGTAAATCTATCTGAAAATATCGATTAGAAATGCGCCAACCCACAAAATTAGTAATATTAACCGATGCGTATAGTAAGTAAATTTTCTTACTGTGTGTACAGTAATTTTACCATAAAAATAGTAATTTACAGCTGTTACTCAACTGAAGAAAAGTAGGGTTGGATACTATTTTTCGCTGTCACAAGTTGCCAATCTACTTGAGCTCATCATCATCCAAGACAAGAAGAGGCAACCCCTTAATACCCCCACCCACCAGTTTTGGTTCTGAAACAATTGTTTGAATTAAACATATTTTTATTTTATTTGAAAAATTTTTACTTACTTGGGGGGGATTCGAACTCTGGGCCCTTGGACTGAACACGATTGTACGGACGTCTTTACCAGCTACGCTACGGCGCGCGTTAATAGAAACGCGTCTAACATATTACTTGTATTGAATCTGCCTAACCACATGCACGAAAAATTTCTTAAATGTCGCATAAATGAGACCACTAGTAATTCTCAAGTTCAAATTCAGTGAAAGTACAATATAAATATAAGGGCCAAACTGAAATTTTCTCAATCAACAATTTTTGCGGTTAGATTTACTGTCGGTAGAGTTAATCCGTGAAGCAACAAAATTCATTTAAAAAGTTATACTATTTGTGCGGTAAGATTTACTTGTGGGTACAGTTAATTGCTGCAAAAACAACAAAGTATGTGATGAAAAAATCACGTCAGAGTAACTATTTCTATGGTAAAGTTACTGTTAGTTAGCAGTAACTTATTAAAACAACAAAATATGTGAAAAAATATTTGTGGTTGAATTTACTCAGCGTACAGTTGTTAAATGCAACAACAAAATACGAGCTAAAATAAATACGTGAACTTTACAATTTCTTCTGTAGATTTTACTGTTAGCACAGTTACCAAGCAACAACAAAACCACATGCATAAAAAATTTCGAAAAAAGTTACTGTCATCGCAGTTAATATTACCCACCAGATTTTTTTGTGTGTAGGTTAGGTAAAAGGTACACGAATTTGAAAATACCGAGGTAAGGTAAAAGGTACACAAAATATATACCTGGGTATGTACCTAGGTATATATTTTCTTCTTTTCGCACTCCCAATGGTTATTAACATACATATTGTACATATGTAAAACAATTTAAATACGTGAAGAATCAGATCGTGCTATTGTATGTAGTACTTGTTTGCCTACCTATGTACTTATGTATACATTCATACGTATGCGTAATTTATATTACATATACATAGACCACAATACTTCCAGTCAGAGATATTAACTTTTAATATACTACAAATTCAATGTAAACACCTATGTACACTGCACAATGAATTGAACGTTTTACATTTCATCTTATACATATACATATGGGACAATTTAATCAACCCGGTGCATGCTACTGCAGAAACATGTCAGCCGAATACAAACAAAAGTGTGTGCCACACGCAGCGTTACCAATTTAGCTATTTTTTCCACCAGATATAGCTATTTTGTAAGCTCGAAAGTCGGAATCTATTCAGTTTTGCCGGAGCCCGCAATTCTAGCTAATAATTTGACATTGTTTAGCTATTTTAAATTAATCTCTGTAAAGTTTTAGAATTTTTAACAGTCGATATTTGGTGGGAAAAATAGCTAAATTGGCAAAACTAGCCACGCGCCAAAAATTGGACGCAAAGAAGAATCGAAACAGAAAGAGACAGAAAACACACACGTCAGAACAATATAAACGCGCATTTCATTTCGATTTTAAATTTTTTTTTGTAATTTTTAATATATTGGGAAAAACGTGCAACGAACCAGGGCTCGAACCAAAACCAAAGCCCAGAAACCTCGAACCTCAAATTTCCGAACCATAAACGTTGGTAAATTTTGATTTGAACCTGCAAACCGGAGTTTCCGAAAAATTTTTTGGGTTTGCAGCACAATTCGGTGCATGTTTAATTTACATTGCAGACCATTACGATCGAATCTCTAGTACGATATCAGATGTCGCGCAGCTGAGAACGGTTGCTGAGTTATCGAGATACTAAGTTCGTTAAGGTTAAAAATCAAATGGTACGTAGCCTTCAACTTAACCTGATTTTTGTATAGGCCCATTTCCGTCTCGAAGCGCAGCGGTAGCTGATGGGCTCATTAATTTTTCCATTTCCATTTTCATCAATGCTTGTCCTGTATAAGTGAGTTAGTCTTGTCGTTTTCTGATATCGTTTTCTTTATTTTAGATTTAGCAAGAATTTGTTAGTATATGTTTATATTTATTTATATTTGTATTTGTATGAATGTATGTAACTTTTTCGATTAACAATATTTTGAATCAACGGTTCCCCAATGTTGTAACCAGGAGCGGTGTTGCTATAATTTTTGGTGTTCTATTCTGAAGCAAATCTTAAATATAACAAGATAAGAATTTTCAGTAATTAACAATATTAAAGGGCCAGAAAAAAACTTGTATTCTATTATTTATACATATTTATATAGTGTTCTAGTGTTGTATTATAATTTGTTATCCGCTATGGCAAGTCAGGTCACAGGTCTCATTCTCACATTTCACATTTCTTTCGGTTGTTTGTTTTATGTAGCTTTCATTGTGCTCTGTGGGGCACAGGAAACATCTGTGTGTGGTTATCGCGAAGCCTAAAACGTAGCGGAGGAGTACGAGTATGTGGAATAACATGTTCCTAATAACCGGAATAATTTTTATTTGTACTTAGACTCTAATAATTGAGATTGCATACGATTTGCGAGGGTTTTATTTGCCGCCCTATTTCCGGGCCACCATTTCCAGGCCCCCTTCCTCTTCCATTTTGGAGAGGAACTTTATGGCCCGCTGCGAAGGCTCCGTCTGACGGGCCATGTCAATTAGACCCAACAGTTTTTTGATACCAATGAAAACGCTACAAGTAGAAGACCAGATTTAAGTGAAGGTAAAGAGAATATGTGTGCAGTGAACTTACCGCTTACCGGCCATCTTCTTTCCTATGGCCTGAACCTCGCCCTTACTAAAGATATCCGTATCCTCGAGTACGGCCAAAACATGCTCGGGACTTGAGAGATTTGGTACATGTAGCACAGATGTGAAAGCCGTTAGCATTTCCATTTCCTCTAGAACCTCGCTAAAAAAAACAAAGTGAAAAAGGGAGATAGAGGGATGTACCATCCTTTAGTAATCACCTTTTCACGAGTGTTTCTGCCTTATTTCTAGAATTTTATGAGACCATTCAACCAGGGCTATAAACCATTTAAAGTTCGAAAAGGATTCACTCTAGTGTTATAGTTGTGTATAAATGAAAAGCATATCTGTGGTTACTAAATCCAGTCTTCCATTTTATACGAATAGAGTCCATTTGGTATTGAACAGTCGACATCAACTGGTTAGGCAATTCGGATCTTACTTTAACTTGATCTTGTATCCGTATAATATTCACCTTCAACACACACGTACTAAGTTGTTCAATTTGAATTCGAAATACCAACTTTTACACGAAATCGACTAGGAATGTGAGGATCAACAAATGAATTCATCAACAAAGTTTCCTCCTTGCATTGGTTACTGTGGAGCCAAGTCTCTGGATCTTGTTTCTACGGATAAAACTAGCAAGATTTTGATTTAATTTAACTAAATATGAACTTAATCCTGATTTTGATTGAAATCATTAGACAGTAGGGGAAAAAGGGACATGTTAAATTTAATTGTTAGATTTGTTAATTTGATTAATTTTAAATATATTTGTTTTAAACAGGGCTGCAAACCTCCTAAAAATCGGGAGGTGTGCACTCCGGGGTTCGAACCCGAGAAACTATTCGCGCAGCGGGTTCAGAAAGGCGCTGAACCTAGGTTCAGGTTCGATCCCGGGTCCAGGAATAATTTTTTTACTGACTCAAAAATAAGTACTTTATTTGGAAAATCCTTAAACATTTCATACATATTTGGAAGTTAAGAGTCTTGTTATTTTATATATAATATTTGAGCTCAATAATTATTATATTAAGGCTAGGATGATACATTCAATTTCTACACACAACTTATTGTTGAGCGAAAGCGACGAATTCGCCGCATACTTTAAAAAGTTATCAAAAAAAATCCCCAAAACGCGAAAAAAGGTTACAAATCTAGTATTTTTGTAAGTTTTTTGGTATTTTGAAATGCCAGGGTCACACTCAATGTACGTAACAGATAGTTTAAATTGCGTTTTTAACACTGTCAGAAACGGTTGCTTTGTCTAGGACTCATCATCAGTTGGTTATAAGAATAATCAACAAATATATTTTTTCTGGACATCCGCTGCAGACAACATCAATTCTGAATATGTGGATTCTGCATTCTTCATTGGCCGAATTTTGAAATGTTTCACTTAAATAGATCTCTGATTTCGGTAATAAGAACCTATTCAGTTTGAATAAATCGAATGGAGATGAGTAACTGAAGCCGTTGATTAATAAAATGCCATGATTGCTGGAAGAAATTTTTCGTTTCTTAACATTTTTAACTCAATAACATTTCGTTTTATGGCAAACATAGTTGGCTGTCTCACAATTTTTAACTTGGTTTCCAAAAAATTAATATATTTTTCGATGTTTAAAAAGAAAAATATTGAGAGAACCGCGGACCATTGTCCAAACATTAACTATTATTGTTATGTTTGTGGACTATAGAGATCTATTTAAGTGAAAAAGTCTTTAAATGCTTCAGATCAAGGAAAATTAGCATAACACTGTTAGATTTATTGGAGGTCCACTAAAGACATTTTTAAATGATATGATCTGTTTTCCTGCTGGTGATGAAGCACTTAACTCATAAAATTTATTACATAATTTTGGTGAAGCTGGTTTCAACCTAAATGGTCAATGTTGTTCTAAGGCAGAGATGGGCATGCACACATATCGTCACACTTTTCACACGCATACAAGCACAATTTGCGTGCGCCGCATTCGTGTTCTATAAATAGCATTCAATGCTTATAGCGTACGTGTGATTTTGTGCAGTCGGCCGCGGCAGAGTCCTATGCACACGCAGGCAGCGCGCTGCTTCGTGTGCATTAGAACGTCGCGACGCGCCCATCTCTGTTCTAAGGCAATTGCTGGTACAAAATTGGCTATAGACCGCGAACCAAAGCTTCCTTTGTGAATCTGAAAACACAGTTAGGTCTATTTTTACGTCTAGCTCATAGTCCATATGGAGTGGTTCGTGGGTGAATATAAAATTGGTACTCCAATTCGCCGTTTTTTGGCTGTCGAATACCATCTTTGAGGGACATGCAATAGTCCATTATACCATCAGAAATATTGATTTTAATAAAAATCTACCGTGCGCTTTTAAAGATATTCAAGATTTAAGGTTTAACTCCTTCTGGAGGTAACTTAACCAATTGTACGATTGAAGTGAATTTTTTGTATGGCGTTCCCCATGACCCTTCAGATTTTTATCTTAAACCCTTAAAATCTAAGATAAAATTGTTGTCGTTGTGGGTTGCAAGTACAAAAGTACCCATAAAACGCGAACCGAGGCTTTATTTAAAAAACTGGGTATGAGGTGATGCTTACAGAGGTCCCTTTTATCATAATTTAACGGTCTCATGCCGGGGTTTTTTTTAGTGTTGTACTGTGATATGAGTGAGACAGTCATCCATACCTGTGGATTGGTAGCGTAGGCGTGATCCGGACTCATTCTTTATGATGTTTGTGGCTGAACTCTTCTGGATAATTTTTCTATCACCAAAATGCAATATGCGTTGTATATTTAATTCAAATATACCGTCTGCTTCTCTTAGAGGAAAATTTTTTTTTTCTTTCGCGATTTCATTTTGAGCAATGAAATAATTATAATATTTAATAACAATATGGAAATCTCCTAGATTTACCAAATCCATTAAATGTCAACCGAGTTGTTACAAATATTGAATCTAGTAGCGTCAATTCTGCCTAATGCGCTGCCGGCAGCAGCAATGCCTCTGTCACTCATCAACAATATTGTGAAGCGAATTCAATAATACTTTGTCTCGCTCACACCAACGACCATTATCAAAAAATTGTGACAATAATTGTTCGTAAAAATTGAATGTGTCATCCCAGCCTAAGGGATATTTAACTTTAAAATAAAAGGTAAATTTTTACAAATTTTAAGAAAGTGACGAAAAAAATTCGCCCTGATTATTAGAAAAATCTCTCTTATTCTTGTTTTTAGAAAATCTTCTTCTTAAACTTATTTTTTCTGGCATATTTTTCAAAGTTCTAGAAAACTTTTTCTGCTTATTAGAAAATATTTCTAAATACCAGGAAAAATTTAAGAATAAGGCGATTTCCTTAAATTCATGGCACATTTTTTCTGAGTGTGCATTTAGATATATTGGAAAATAGCAAAGTTAACTATTTAGCATCGAGAAAATTTTTTATAATTCTTGAACTGAACTCATTTTGGACTTTTTTTTGCTCCGGTTCAGGTTCGGGCGAAAAAATTGGTTATTGTCTAGTACACTGACCTATGCTCAAGAAATTCCGAAAAAAATTTCATCGATGGACAGCGAATTATGAAGGATTATCATGCTTAAATCAATGGTTTCTTTCTTCATCTTTAAATTCAAACTTGAAAATTTTATAAATTCCCAAACTACATCCTAAAAGAAATAAAATAAAATTTTTTAACGAATGTTGTCAATGCAGTTCAATTTTTGAAGGTAATGTATGGAAGAAATAAAGCCGCAGGCAAAATTTTTTTTTTTAAATCAAGCGATTCTTAAACGAGTAGGCCAAGCTAACTTCGTCTGTGCGAAGTTTTTATACCCTTGCAAATGCTGTTTTTGAAATGTCAGAGTTTAAGAACGCTTACATCAAATTCAAAAGTTTTTGTAACTAAAACCCATTTTCCGACAGATAAACATCTGATTTTGACCAAATTCGCGATTCTTATTGAAAACATATCAAAATAACAATCGCCGAGTTTAAGAAAGATAAAAATGAAAACAAAAAAGGTTTTCTTACTAAGACTAATTTTCCGACCGATCGGTCCTATGGCAGCCTTAAGATATAAAGTAAAATTGGCTCAAACAGCACCCTCCAGGAGGGCCAGGGCCAAGCTTCTCTCAATCTCTTGGCGTGTGTGCTTATAATTTTTCGCACAAGAGAAAGGGACCTACAGTTTAACGCCGAATACGAACGGCAATAGTTAGGGAATTTTGCTTTTTCATGGCTAGTTACTTCACAGCTGGCGCCAGTAGCTGGTGAAGGTGATCGGGTGTGTAAAAGCTCCCGCACCAGCAGCCACACATAAAACTGATACGCCAAGCCTGACCACAGATATAGTCATCCGATTTCGCGAATCTATTTGAAAGCATGTAAAAGTAGTAATCAGCGAGTTCAAGGACGCTAAGATTAAAAACAAAAAACAATTTTTTACTAAGACCCATTTTTTAACCGATCACCCGATGTCGATCATCTTTTTCAAATTAGTTTGAAAGCGTTTAATATTAAGAATCACCGACCTTAAGAACGATTTACTTGAAAACAAAAAAGTTTTTTTTACTCAGACTCATTTTCCGACCGATCGGCCCTATGGCAGCTATAAGATATAGTCATCCGATTTTGACCAAAATTTGCAAATCTCTTTAAAAGCATATAATATGAATAATGGCCGAATTTAAGGACGCTAACATTGAAAACAAAAGAGCTTTTCTCACTAAGACCCATTTTCAACCGAGGGTTCCTATGGCAGCAATAACATATAGTCATCCGATCCGGTCGGTTCCGACATATTAGCAGCGTGCAGTCAAAAAAAGACTCTGTGCAAAATTTCAGCTCGATAGCTTTAAAACTGAGAGACTAGTTTGCGTAGAAACACACAGACAGACGGACGGACAAAGCTCAATCGACTCAGC
Organism: Lordiphosa magnipectinata; assembly: GCA_037044535.1. Lineage (NCBI taxonomy): Eukaryota > Metazoa > Arthropoda > Insecta > Diptera > Drosophilidae > Lordiphosa > Lordiphosa magnipectinata. The sequence continues at coordinate 6,650 of JBAMBO010002651.1, read as the reverse complement.
TCGTCACGCTCATTAAGAAAATATTATATATATTTTATGTGGTCGGAGATGATTCCTTCTATGCGTTACAAACTTCTGGGCAAAATTATACAGGCCTGTACCGCCTTCCGACCGTTTTCAAAAAGTAGAAACGAAACGAAAACGATCGTTTTACATTTTGCTGTTCCGAATTCCAAACGATTTGGTTACGTTTTGACTTTTCGAACTCAGTTTCGAAACCGGTTTATCAACAGCTGGCTGGATGGCCAGCGCACGTGTTTGTGTTTATCGACAGCTAGCAGAGCTGCCGCTAACTCTATAATTTGAATTTACAAAGACTTTATTCACTCTTAAATCTATTTAATTTCATTTAAAACAGTATTTTTATATTAAATTTGAATGTGTCTTATTAAATAGGGGTACATATAGCTAAATAAAATAGAAACCGTGTTGTCCGAATACTTTAGTTCAATTGAAGCATCCCTAGCAGCTATCGATTAAAGGTTGAAATCGACAAAAAAATACGAGAAGGCCAAGCTAACTTCGTCTGTGCCGAAGTTTTTATACCCCTGCAAATGCTGTTTTTGAAATGTCAGAGTTTAAGAACGCTTACATAAAAATCAAACATTTTTCTAACTAAAACCCATTTTCCGACAGATAAACATCTGATTTTGACCGAATTTCGCGAATCTTTTTGAAAACATATTAAATTAACAATCGCCGAGATTAAGAACGATAAAATTGAAAACAAAAAAGTTTTTCTCACTAAGACTGATTTTCCGACCGATCGGTCCTATGGCAGCCTTAAGATATAGTCAACCGAATTCGACCAAATTTTTCGAATCTATTTGAAAGCATATAAAACTAGTTATCAGCGATTTTAAGGACGCAAACATTAAAAACAAACAAAAATTTCTTACTAAGACCAATTTTCTACCGATCGGTCCTATGGCAACGATAATATATAGTCACCCGATGTCGATCAACTTTTTCAAATTAGTTTGAAAGCGTTTAATAATATTAATAATCACCGACCTTAAGAACGATTTACTCGAAAACCTAAAGATTTTTCACTAAGACCCATTTTCCGACCGATCGGTCCTATGGCAGCTATAAGATATAGTCATCCGATTTTGACCAAAATTTGCAAATCTGTTTGAAAGCATATATTATATTATAAATAATGGCCGAGTTTGAGGACGCTAACATTGAACACAAAAAAGTTTTTCTCACTAAGACCCATTTTCTGACCGATGGTTCCCAAACCGTTTTCACTTCTGCTCACATTTTCGAAAATACTCCAGTTCGGTTCGCGGTTCGGTCTACCGGGGGATCTTAACCCCAGTTCGGGAAAGTTGCTCTCTTTTACCTAAGCAGAGGAATACTTTCTTAAAAACAATACTTCAACTCACCGTCTGCTTGAGGTGCACAGAATCAAGAGCTTGCGTCCTTTGGGCGGCTGTTTCTTCAACAGCACCAGCAAAGCCTGCAGCGTGAGATTTGAATAGCGCGGTCCAATCGATCCATAGTCCAGCAAACGCTCCACATTGTCCACAACAATGCAACTAAGTGTCGAGCGATAAGCATCGTCAAATATCTTACGAATTTGCAGACACTTAGCCGACTCGGTGTAGCCCACCATATCCTCGGGCGAACATACTTTGACGAAGGGAAAGTCCGACATAGTGGCCAGTTTGGCGGCCAGTGCAGTCTTGCCCGCATTGGGGGCACCTGCTATGAGCACCGAGACTAGACCACTTGATTCCGGCGCCATGGCCTGCTGTACGTAGAGCATGCCATCTTCCAGCAGACTACTTACCGGCTGACCCCAGTTGATCACACCACGGGCCAACATTGTGTCCAATATCTCCTGCGATGTGCCAAAGGCAGCCTTTATGTCGTTCTCCAACGAGTGCAGGAAGTCATCGCGATTCACCTTAAGCTTCTCCATGGCCTCCGGATCCACTGTGACCTTGGCATCGGCCTTGATCAGACGATTCATAGCACTGGACTGGGCGGCACGCACCAAACCCTCCAGCTCGGCGCCGCTGAAGTTTTTGGTCAACGCAGCTATCTCCTTGTTGTCAACATCCTCGTTGATCTTATTAAAGTCACGCATGCGTTTGGTATGGATGTTAAGGATCTGGACGCGACCCTGCTCATTGGGCAGGCTGATCTCCATTTGCACTTCTAAGCGGCCGGGACGCAGCAATGCCTCGTCGATCATGTCCCGACGATTGGTCATGCCAATAACCAAGATATTGTTCAACTGGTCCACTCCATCTATTTTAGTCAGCAGCTGATTGACCACGGTGTCATGGACACCACTATTTCCAGCCACCGAGCCACGTTGCTTGCAGATGGCATCGATCTCGTCGAAGATGATGATATGCAAGCCGCTGTTCGGGCCCAAACGTTTCTCTTCCTCCTCAGCGTCGGCGAAAAGGCGCCGCACATTGGCCTCCGACTCGCCCACATATTTGTCCAGAATCTGCGGTCCATTCACAATCTTGGGCTCGCGGGCATTCAGCATGGTGCCTATCTGACGCGCCATCAAGGTCTTGCCCGTACCAGGTGGTCCATACAGAAGAATGCCCTTTACGTGCTTACATCCCAGCTGCTCCACCAGCTCCGGTGGAAAGACACGTGAGGCAAAGGCGCGTCTGAAAATGGCGTTGAACTCCTTGTCCAGGCCACCGATGCCCATCTTGCCAAAATCCCAGTCAGGATTGATGATAGACTGACGCACCACTTTGCCCTTGGACTTGCCCTGCAGATTTAATGAGCTATTTTCGGCTTTCTCGAACTGCACCACTGTGTTGCCCAGTATACGACCAAAGCGCACATTACGCATGGCCGGCTCTTTGCCTTCGCTAAGGCTCTTGGGATCGATGGCGTCCAGTGATTTAACAACCAGGCCCAATAGCTTCTTGTCCTTGAAATTAAAGACCAAGGACTGTCCCACGGTCAAAGCCATGCCAGCGAATTGCATGATAAACTCCTTGGCCATTTGATCCGAGTCATAGGCCTCAGTCGAGACGCTAAGAGGGAGGACAACATCTGGTGGTTATATAACTCCTCAACTCCTTTTGTAAGCACTTACGTCTTCTTCTGCAAGAAATCTGTCTCAAAGGACACACTGGTGATAACATCAGAGCTAGCATCAAAACGATAGGGTCGCACCTCCAGTTCTTGGTTAATGGAGAGCATGGCCCACTTACGCTGAACCAAGGAGAAGCCCACATAACCACTGGGAACCTCCACGGTCTTCTCCAAAGCAAATATGAAATGCTGACCCGCAGCAGGCGAGATGTCCGCATACCTAGCGAATGAGAGTGTTAAGGAAAGCATAACTCAGCACATTTCGTTTGCTACACTAGAGTTGGGTCATACAGCTCTTATAGTGTTCTTACACTAGGTTTAACTAGGTAAACTAGTATAAGAGCTTTAATACCCAAGTCTCCTCCATACTGTTCCACTTACTTCACTTCATCGGGAAAATCGCTCACATTAACGATGGCACGGTTCGTCAACGACAACTCATCCGTGGGACACTTGGTGGCCTTCAAACGCTGTATCAGTAAATCTCATTCTGCATTAGCCCTAAAATCTTTCACATTAATATTTAACTCACATAACCCATGGCTACTGCTACTCCTGCAATGCTGCTGCGCTCTGTAAAGGAATTTAACACTTCTTCAGGAACGGGAGTTGGGGGCTTCTGTTTACAGCCTCCCCAAGATTATCGATTCACGCGTTGCAACTATTTGCCCTTGGACAAACGAATGTCTGAAATGGCTGAGTTTACAAGATTCTACGTTTAATATTATTTAATATAATTGCTATTTTCCTTTCTCTTTCCACCCAGGTAAGGAATTTTTTGGCTTTACTTTTCGTACCGTTAGAAAATTGCACCAAGTTTTTATGCAGGTAAATTCCGCTCTCACCTCAGGCTTCAGATTTCACAATCAAGTTCATCGATTTGTTCAGGCGCCAGCGCATGTGCCTGCCAAAAAATGTGTGGCGTACTTTTCGGCATACTAGTACAGGGTTTCTGATGATGTTATCGGTAGGTGGCTGGTTGGTGGCGGTCAATTTGAAATATTGTCATACACTTGCAAAGTGTTTATTTTGCCCAGAAGCCAACGAATCATACACGGATGCACAAACCAATTCTAGGTGTCCCAGAAATTTCTTTCAGTTGGTTTTAAACCTCTCGTGTTTTGTTAGAAGAACCCAAACAATTTTGATAATCAAAATAAATCTTGGAAATGTAAGCAATATTATTTTTCTGGATAGGTTGCATCAAATGAATAAAATATTTAATTTGCTTGAATTTTGCGTTTAAGTAACACTAGGCAACAAAGGTCCAGTATATTTAAGGGTTGGTGGTGATTAATGATGATTTCCGTGTGCTGACCACGAATCTATTATCGGAAATGGTTCATACGTTTATATTTTTGGTAATTTGAGCTAAAAGTAGCTTTAAGTGCCAATTTAGAAACTTTTTAGGCGCGTTTTGTGGGGAATCCAAAAAAATTCTTTTGTTTTGACTCACTTTAATATTATCGTTAAGTACTATTTCTTAACTTTAAAATAAACTATCCCAAGGAATTCTGGCCTGAGTTTACATTTGCGCGTCCTTTCTCCATTCGCGCCAATCCTTCGGCTCGTGCTGATATACAATCTTCTGTTCCGGTCTCAAAAAACTAAAATCTTGATTCTTACTTGGCTACCGAAATGTAAACAGCTTGCGCGGTAAACTGATCGCGCTGTTTATTAATAGTGCATCTTTTGTACAAGATGTCATAGTTTTTTGGGAGACTTCCCTTGATACTGGTATTTCCAATTTTGAGATCCTTAGTGACAAGTATGTTATATATATGTGCGATCGCCCAACTCGTCGTGGCGGTGGGGTTCTTGTCGCTGTTGATGCAATCTGGCCATCTCAGCTAATTCCGTGTGAATCATCTCTTGACATTGAATTTGTTGCTGTTGAAATTCAAACACACTACTCAAAATTATTTATCACATGTTCGTACATCCCTCCCGCATCTGAGCTCGGGGTTTATCTAAATCACGCTGGACGAATTCGACATATCGCATCTATATTAAATGACCGTGATCGTTTAGTTGTCGTTGGGGACTTTAATATTCCTCACATATCCTGGTCATCTTTTGATAATTCCGACGAACTTTTTCCATCTATCCAACACGAATTTACCGATTTAATGTCCGAGCTATCTCTTGGACAGAAAAATTCTATCATGAATAGCATGAGCAGGATCCTTGATCTTGTATTTGTCAGTGACATCTCCAACTCGGCTGTATCGAGGGTTCCACCATTTTCTCTATCGGAGGATGTTTATCACCCTACTATTAAGCTTAGCTTTGAACTTGAAACAGAGTCAATCTTATTGCTATCGTAATGTAAATTGTACATCCCTGAACGAGGCACTGGCAACTTGCGATTGGTCCTTCCTTGATACATGTCGACATATTGAGGAAGCCCCCAAGTCATTCTATGAGGCTATTTATAATGTATTAAAAATGCATGTACTAGTTTCGTACACTACCTCTCGCACGCGCTCTTCCCCACGGTTTACGAAAAGCTTGTCTAATTTGAAAAATATAAAATCTCGCCTGTATAAAAAATTTAAGAAGTCTGGTTCTCAGTTAGATTTCTCTAGATATTCAGTGGCCCGTTCAAAGTTTTTGCTGCATAGTTCAGAATGCTACAATAATTATCTGCTTAGCTGCAAGATAAGCTTTCAGCAAAACCCCAAAAAGTTCTATAACTTCGTTAACTCCAAACGCAAATCTTCTCAGTTTCCTCCATCGCTTTCGCTCGATAACGTGACTGCTAGTAATGTTGCTGACATCGCCAATTTATTCGCAGCATTTTTTCAGCGTTGCTATTCTGCTTCATCGACTAGTTTTGGTACCATTAATCCGTATCCCTATCCTATTACCCACTCTAACAGCATCCATCCACCTGTTTTAGATTTAGAGTGTCTGCTTTCGGGTATTCGTTCGATTAAAACATCATATACTCCTGGACCTGACAATGTACCAAGCTGTGTGCTTAAAAATTGTGCAAGTTTTTTATGCTTCCCGCTTTTAAGTTTGTTTAACTTATCTCTTGAGCTAGGTGAGTTTCCCAACGATTGGAAGGAATCTTTTGTCATTCCTATTCATAAAAAAAGATCTAAATCGTCAGTATCAAATGCAGGTGTATCTCAAAACTATCTGACATTCCTAAACTTTTTGAAATGCTCATAACATCTCAAATACAGTACTCTTGTCGCTCAATTATTTCGCAGTCTCAGCATGGCTTTATGAAAAAGCGTTCTGTTTCTACAAACCTGCTTGAGATTACTTCTATTGTGAATAGGGGTTTTATTAATAAACTGCAGACAGATGTAATTTATACTGAATTTAGCAAGGCTTTTGAGTCTGTCAATCATGATATCCTCCTTCACAAATTGTATCTGCTTGGTTTTCCTCTAAACCTTCTTAACTGGATAAAGGCTTATTTGACACACCGTTCCCAGCGTCTTCGTTTCAATTCGTCGCTTTCTGAATCCAGCATACTCTCTGGGGTACCTCAGGGTAGGCATCTTGGACCTCTACTTTTTAATCTGTTCATTAATGACATCCCTCACGTCCTG
>JBAMBO010002650.1:0-29869 GCA_037044535.1 Lordiphosa magnipectinata | reverse complement strand
TGCACCAGAAACCGAATGACCGATGAGCACATAACAAATCGGGTCTTCCTGAAATCTCTGTCTAACTATTATAATAACAATTATTGGTATTAACAGAAGTTTTTCGATTCGTAGATTTAACTGAATAAGTTTTTTTTATGCTTTGTGGTTCGAGTGCTTTATTTTGAAAGATGATGAATTTAAAAAGTAATCACTTCTTTCAGTCCCTAAATTTAAGTTCATGAATAAGTTTGCAGTACTTCTTATGTTATAAATGAAATAAGAAATAAATATCTTTTGTTAATTTAATAAATATACATTAAGGGCCATTTTCTCATGTTGGTGTTTTTGCAAATCTAGATGGATTTGCTGCATTTGCTTTGCTCATGTTCAATGCTAACCATCTAAATGAATTTCGTAGCAATCTACTTCATCCTCATTGATTTCAAAACCATATACATGCTAATGGAAATTAAGTATTTTTATGTATCCGCGCATATGGTCACACTGAAAAATGTTTGAAAACAAAAAAAAACTGCTGCTAAAACCAGTAAAGTCTGAATTCTTATTAAGTAAACCAAAAATGGAAAATATTGGATGTGCCTTTAATACCCTTGTTCCGCTGCCGAACATTCAATCACATTCTCGAAAAGTGAATTTTCCTTGTTCCACTGACGAATGTTGTTCACTGCCAAACTAACGTCAACAAAGAACAGCTGATTGAATTGCTATGTCTGCAATTCTAAATCAAAGTTCGCCATCCACATGTCAAGCAGCATGCCCTCCTGGTAGTCCCAGCACGATAAAGGTAGTTTTGCGGGATTTATACATAAGAAATATTACTGCATTTTAACATTCTAAATCAAAGAATGGAACAATAAAGGGGGTCCATACAGTTCTAACACTGTCCATACAGTTAGAACCCTCTCCGCCCATGGCCAACGCCATTGACAGAGCGATTGGCAACTTCGATAGCATCTGTAGCCTTTTAGCGAAAAATAGCTAGATCATCCATGACAGTGACTTGATCATCCGTCGCGGATGATCTACCGAATGGACATTCATCTCTTATGAGGAAATACACAGAAAGAATGAGGTCATTTAGATCATCCAGCGGATGACCTCTAGAATGTTCCAGTGGAACATGGGTATTATATACAAGAACATCTGCAGACATTGCTGAAATTGCAGATGCACATTCTGATTCCCCTTGTTCATTGCTTAAGCTAAGTTTACACATCCAAATAATTTGGCTAAATTTTCATAAAAATAGCCATAATTAAAGATTTTACAGGATTAAAAACTTAAACTGTGGTTCCATACGCAAATAATTTGATCAAATATGGCCGGAAAGTTGCACAATTTGGCGCATATAGCCCAATTTTCATGAAAATTTATCCAAAATTTATCCTTTCGACCTACTGCTTAATCTCCCATCATAGTAACAAGTCGTTCCAAAAGAAAAACCTGTTAAATTTTTGCTTTAATTTTTAAAATTGGCGCGCAATAAAAAAAACAATATTCAGCCGATTGCAAAGGTGCTGCCAACCTAGTATTATACCATTCCAGCCCTCCCCGAATTTAATATCAACCTACATGAGATAACCAATTGCACAAAAACCACCTAGTTGCAAAATCTAGATGGATTTCGATTTGAGAAAAAACATGAACATGAGAAAACGGCCCTAAATCTATATTTTTTAAACGCAGTCAGAATATAGTTCATATTACGCGTCAAATGACGTCTCAATTACCCCAATAGACCTGCTCATTGTTAAGATCCGGGTTTTAATTGAAAAATATCGATATTTCTTACAATAAAATATTTATATCGAAATGATACTTTTTCTATATCGCCAAATCTATCGATATAGATATTTTTGAAATATTCGACAACCCTATTGTTAAGTCACTATTAAGTCCCTGTTTTATGACTGTTTAGTCACTGTTTGGTCACTGTTAAGTTTCCACACATCCACAAACACACAACCCACCTGCTGCTACGGCAAATGGTAAAAGCGATTGACTTTGCAAATATATAATGGAAAGACTAGGCGTACCGAAAAGAATCTGTCGCAAAGACAACATTTTTCTAGTTTTAGTCCCCCAGTCGATAACTTGGGCGAATATTTTTTATGTCACTTTCTTAAAATTATATAATTTTTTTGTTCTATTCACACTGGTTTTATTGCACCAAAGACTTGAATATCTAGACTGCAAAATTGTTTAGTCGACACCGCTTCTGTCAGAAATTAGTCAGCTGTTTTCTCTCACTTTCGTTTTTTGAATACATTTGGTCAGCTGTTCGCTCTTACTTACACTCTCCGGATATTTCCGTCTCGCTTTAACCACTGTGATTTCCTATGTGGCACTATAAGTATATTTTCGGGCACTATAAATAGCTCGTTGTTGTTGTTGTAACGGCAGGGTTGACTTTTTGTACGTAGTATGAAAAGAGAGAAAGAATAAGTTAGAAAGGAAAGTGGATGTTGAGTTAGAGACCCTAGGTCCAGTTCGAGGAAAGTAGCAGCCTCGATTGGATGGGTCCAGAGTGTAATGGGTGTGAGTGTGGTACGGTTCATTTGGCAATTAAACAGATGTAGTGTGTCGTGTGGTCTATTATTGCATTTAGGGCATGTATCGGTGACTTCTGGGCTTATACGCGCTAGGTAGCTGTTCAACTGTCTGCTCTTCCCTGATCGTAGTTGAGCCAGCGTTGATCTTGTCGTCCTGGGCAGTGTTTTCTCGCTGAGATCGATAGGTGGCGGCCTGTCTCCGAGTACTACATTTTGTTGTAGTGCTGCTACTGTGCTCTCGACCATGCACGTACACCGCAGTGCATTCGTCCTAATTTGGTGGGTAATTGGGGAGAAAACGCTCGATGTCGGGCTTGACTGTCCTTAGATCGAATCGAATGGGTCTATCGCGTATGCTCATAGGCCTTTGGTGCTGTTGTGGTTGGGGTGGTTTGGATTTTGGCAATTTATGAGGAATTGCTGCGTGAGAAGGGTGTTGTGTTGTTTAACTGGGAGGATCTCTGTTTCCTGATGCAGCTGGTCTATGTGCGTCATCATGTGGCATCCAGTAGCCACTCGGAGTGCTGCGTTTTGTACGGTTTGCAGGTTTCTCCACTGCGTGTCGCTTAATGACGCTGACCAGATGGGTGCTGCATAGTTTATAAGTGATCGTCCTATAGCTTTGTATGTGGTGGTGATCGTCTCCTTGTCTTTCCCCCATCCACTTCCTGCTATTGCCATTAATGCCTTGTTCCTGCTCCTGGCCTTCTTTGTAATGCTTTCTGCATGCTTGGAGAAGACATACAGCGAGTCAAATGTGACCCCCAAGATTCTCGGGTATTACTGTGTGTATATCCAGTATCTGTTTGACTTCTTTTGTCCACGTTGTTAGTAGGGTGGCCGATGATTTATTTGCTGACAAGTAGAGGTTTCGGCTATTAAAGAAATTGGCCAGTTCTGGAAGGTAGCTGTTGATCCTTCCTTCTAAGGGTTTGATGTCTCTGCCTGTTGTTGTGACTGTGCAGTCATCGGCATATGAGATCACCTTTACCTCATTTGGTGGTGTGGGGAGGCTGGCAACAAAGTAGTTGAAGAGGATTGGTGACAGGACTCCGCCTTGCGGTACTCCTTGTTTTAGTTTCCCGTTTCCCGACTTGGTGCGAATGCCTGCCTGAGAGGTAGTTGTGTAGCCATCTCTTGGTGTAATTAGGCAGTGAACTTTGCAAATAGCTCGTTGTGGCCGGGTGTGGCGCACCAATAGTGTGTGTGGCTGCGCTGTTGCGGGAGATTGTGGGTTCAATCCCACCTCGGACCATCTAATAGAAAAAGTTTTTTCTTTCTTTAGAAAAAAGCTTTTACACACCCGGTCACCTTCACCAGCTACTGGCGCCCAGCTGTCAAGTAACTAGCCATGAAAAAGCAAACATTCTCTAACTATTGCCGTTCGGATTCGGCGTTAAACTGTAGGACCCTCTCTCTTGTGGGAAAAATTATAAGCACACACGCCAAGAGATTGAGAGAAGCTTGGCCCTGGCCCTCTTTTGGAGGTGCTGTTTGAGCCAATTTTGCATTTTACATAAGTACCCTCTAGTACGGCTGGGGTCAGTCACTCTATTTTCGTCAACCCAGCGTTGCTCTTTGTACGGTGATGCGTCGTGCCGCCTGTCAAATTATAACATGCGCCGAACGCGTGTCGAACGAGTGTCGCTAAAGTCGCCCCATGCATATCATTGGTTCGAACGAGCGTCGCTTAAGTCGCCCCATGCATATCATTGGTTCGAACGAGCGTCGCTTATGTTGCTTCTCTGCATGGCATTGCGTCGACCTATCGTTTCTGGAGAGCCGTTAACGTATTGAGCGGACATTGCCTTGAAAAATACGTCAGTCGAGCCGTCAACGACAGTCACAAAATCGTCGACTGAACGTTGATACAGCATGGGTCGGCCGTACTAGAGGGTAGCTCGTTGAGCACTATCAAAATTGAGAGGCAGCGCAAATTTTAGCTCTAATTTCACCATTTTATTTCACAATTGAATCTGTGTCTATCGACGGTGTGACCGTCCACCGATTTCACTAAAATACCTTATTACTAAAATATCGATACATTTATACATATTTTCGTTTTTTTTTTCAAAAAACTCCAAAGACTACAACGAGGAATATTTCGTATTGTTTTTAAAAAGATGCCTACAAACCTCTTCAGCAAATAAACTCAAAATAAGAAACATACTTTCTGAAAAATGAGCACAATTCAACACCATTCAACCACCACGAAAACTATAAGTAGCATCTTAGACGTTTGACAGCAAGCGTGTGCCATGGTGTAGTGCGTTAAAAAACCTTTCAATTCGTGTTCAGTGCAAAAGGTAACGAGTTCGGTCCCCAGTCGAGGCGGACAACTTTTCTTTTATTTTCAAAATAGTGGGTGTGTAGGGTGTTCCGTTGAATTTGTATTGAGATGTAATAAAAGATTCGCTATTTAATCCGCTGATTAATAATCCAAAATCAATAAACGTTTTTGGCTTTTAGAAACCAACATTTTTCTAGGTTTAAGAAAATAATTTCTAAATTACCAAAATGTTTTTCTTATATTCAAGATTTCATGCCATTTAGTTAGAAAAGCTTTCTATAATATTTAGAAATTTTTTTCTTAAATTTAGGTTGAATCGCCTTGGGAGGGATTCTATGGGCGAATTAGATCATTTTTTTTAATGAGTGTAGTCTTCTTTTGCTTCTTTAAAATTGCCATTGGCTGCTGTGATGAACTGTCCGGCTGCCGTTAGCGCTAATACTCCGAATTTAGTTCTGCTTACAACTCTACTATTGTTCTTCTGATTGTTACCAAACTTGGATACATCACCGATTCTCTTCCTTCCTCTAAATATGTTTACATATTATTCCCAATTAGTCAACGGAGACGACTACCGCCTGCTAGTGGCATACTTATCCCCCCATTTGTTGGCGTTGCGTGACCGCATTCCGCGAATCTCCCGCTGCAAGAAATGGAAACAGTAAAAGAAGCAATGTTAAAAGACAGCCACTAAACACAAAAAATAAGTAAAATAAAGTTATTAACTTATTAGTGTGGCTGAGAAAAATCTTTTTTTTTTTTTTCGTTTGCGCTTTGTTTTTTGCACCATTGCGAATAATTTATATAACAACACTGAAATGAGTTAGATGAGGCTGTTAAAATTTTTCATTGCTACTTAACACAGTTTTAAGGAGACTTAAATATGCAGAAGTTTTAGCCAACTTTCGCCAGGAAGACCAAAGTCAGTTCATTGCACGGAAATTGGGCAATTTTCGTTGAAGGGCGGCAGGCTAAGTGGTTTCGTTCACTATTGCCTACGTGATTCAAGTCATCTAACACCTTCTCCGCCTAACCTGACGTAAGCAGGCTCCAATTTTTGACAATGCACCAGCTCTAGCACTCGCCACCGCCGACGCGACGCCGCCTCGAATTGCAATTGAAATTACATGCCACGACGACGACGAAGACGACGACGGACGACATCGTTTCTGGTTCCCAACTCCAACTGAGAGGCTCAAGCATAATTGACCGAAATTAAACAGACATTATTCAATAGCCGAATCCAGTTGGATATTTTTTTCATTTTTATTTCTGTTTCTTTTTCTTTTCTTTTTTTTTTTTATGAGTAGTATGTGTTCGACATCACGTCGCCCTGTTTGCTTGCTTGGTGGTTAGTGCGATAGTTCAAAATGTGCAAAAGTGGGAGAAAGATATGAAGGCATAATATAATTAAATAAAAGGTGCAAATGAAGCATCCAATACACGTTTGGATCCAAAATCTCAATTAAAAGGGAACCACAACTGGAATCAGACTTTTAGTTTTTATACCCTTGCAAAGGGTATTATAATTTTGCCCAGAAGTTTGCAACTCATAGAAATATTAATTTCCGACCCTATAAACTATATATATTCATGATCAGGAGGACGAGCTGAGTTCATTGAGCTTTGTCCGTCCGTCTGTCTGTCTGTCTGTCTGTCTGTCTGTCTGTCTGTCTGTCCGTCTGTCTGTCTGTCTGTCTGTCCGTCTGTTTCTACGCAAACTAGTCTCTCAGTTTTAAAGCTATCGAGGTGAAATTTTGCACAGAGTCTTCTTTTTACTGCACGCTGCTAATATGTCGGAACCGACCGGATCGGATCACTATATCTTATAGCTGCCATATGAACCATAGGTCGAAAAATGGGTTTTAGTGAGAAAAACTTTTTTGTTTCCAATGTTAACGTGATTAAACTCGGTTATTAATAATATTATATACTTTCAAACAGATTTGAAAATTTTGGTCAAAATCGGATGACTATATCTTATAGCTGCCATAGGAACCATAGGTCGAAAAATGGGTTTTAGTGAGAAAAACTTTTTTGTTTTTAAGTATATCGTTCTTAAGGTCGGTGATTATTAATATTAAACGCTTTCAAACTAATTTGAAAAAGTTGATCGACATCGGGTGACTATATCTTATGGTTGCCATAGGACCGATCGGTCGAACATGAGTCTTGGTAAAAAATTTTTTTGTTTAGTTTTGTTAGCGTCCTTAAACTCGCTGATGACTTATTTTATATGCTTTCAAATAGATTCGCAAAATTGGGCCGAAATCGGATGACTATATCTTAAGGCTGCCATAGGGCCGATCGGTCGGAAATTGAGTCTTAGTGAGAAAAACTTTTTTCAGACGTTTATCTGTCGGAAAATAGGTTTTAGTTACAAAATTTTTTGATTTTTATGTAAGCGTTCTTAAACTGTGACATTTGCATTTGCAAGGGTATAAAAACTTCGGCACAGACGAAGTTAGCTTGGCCTTCTCGTTTAACTAAATACTTGTTCTTAAATTGCTTTTCGAATGAATTAATGGTGGGGGGATGTCGTGGGCACAATGGACATTTGGGTTTCCATTCAAAAATGCAAAAGTAGTTTCAAATTAATACTTTTGCGTATCAAATTAATAACCAAAATATCATATTGATACCCAACATATCAAAATGATACTCTTTATTTTGTAGTTTCTAATCAAAGGCCTATTTCCGGAACGCACGAAAATAAATTTTTATGTCAAACTTCACATAAATATTTTGTAGTTTCTAATTAAAGGCCTATTTCCGGAACGCACGAAAATAAATTTTTATGTCAAACTTCACATAAATAGAAACACTTTTGAAATGTTTTGAAATCTAAATGCTATTACACAGCAGTCTCATTTATATGACGTATTGTGCCGAAATAATCTGCAATTAGAACATCTAAATTCAAACATTGACTATCTTTTTTACAAGTGCGCACCAGTTCGTCTGAAGATGTTAAAGTCTACTCCAAAGCCTTGGTTCAACCAAGAAATTAAATGTGCAATATCTTAGCCTTTGCTAAATGGAAAAGGTACAAGACATCTGCTTTCAAGGAGCAATATAAGGTGTTGCGCAAACATGTAATGCTAAAGATACAAACTCTAACCGAAAATGAAGTGAGTTCCGTCGACTAGGAATAGGCAAGCAAGTGCAATCTAAGCAAATCAATGTCAACATTGATGACCTTAACAAAAAATTTACCAAAATTTAAGTATCTGAATCATTCTTCGTATAACAGTTGTGATAGTAGCCTTATTTTTGCGTGTGTTAATGTCTGTGACGTTCTACGTCCGGACAATATATACCCAAAGTTTATAAAAATATTGCTGCCCAAGTTATTGCCACTTATAAAACACACATCATGAACACTGTCTTCACCACTTCGACATTCCCTCTCGCATGGAAGACTGCGAAGATTATACCCATTCCCAAGTCTAACTCGAAATTTCGACCAATTTCAATTCTGCCGTTTGAGCAACTTATGGCAACTCAAATAAATGACTTTCTATCAGCAAACTCTCTCTTCAATCAGGATTTAGAAAGCAAAGAAGTTGCATCACTGCAGCAATAAAAATTACTGATGACATCCGCGAACAGGTTGACAAAAATAATGTAACTTTTCTTACCTTCTTGGACTTTAGCAAGGCTTTTGACTCAGTTAACCAAAAAAATTCTCTGCACAAAACTAAGCAAATTGTACAATACAACAGCTGACAAAGCGGACGCTGTGCTTTTTGTATGTATAGATATAGTAGTAGTAGTAGTAGTAAAGGTGCGTACATATAACAAAATTTTAGACATTTTTAATTAACTTTAGTGGCTTGATGTATAAACCGTCAGCCACATCTTCTTTTCTTCTCTATGCTGGTACTACACACGGCTGCCAAGATCGT
The DNA here is from genome assembly GCA_037044535.1 of Lordiphosa magnipectinata. Classification (NCBI taxonomy): domain Eukaryota; kingdom Metazoa; phylum Arthropoda; class Insecta; order Diptera; family Drosophilidae; genus Lordiphosa; species Lordiphosa magnipectinata. The sequence continues at coordinate 21,116 of JBAMBO010002650.1, read as the reverse complement.
CTCAGGATACCGCATCGTTCCCAGCACAAAGAAGATCGGAAGATCATCAGTCTTATTTAACCTATAATATTACATAAACGTTGTTTATAACATATATTGAATAATTAATTTAATTTAAATACAAAAAATATGAAGATTAACATAAAGTGAAACTAAAATTCTTCGATTAAGCTTTTTCTATAGACTATTGCTTGCTCTATGTAATTTGCAAGTTTTGACCAATTTTCATCATCACTCCCATTTAAAACATCCACAATCTCTACCTCAGTTAAATATGTCTTTTTGAAATATCTGCATCTAAATTCCCGCAGCACTGGGCATCTTCCAATAAAATGTTGCATCGTCTCATCCTCATTGAGATTACATAGGTTGCATTGCACAGTGGTCGGAATCTCCATTTTTTTTGCCAAAAAGTCCAAAAATTGAGCTACGACATTGCAATTTGGCACATATTTTTGAGTGGAGAAATGTAAATTTCGAATAAAATTATGTCTCGATTGGACCACAGGTTCATCTACCTGCCATACAAATCCGCCAACCTCCAAAGAGTATTAATTTTTATACCCTTGCAAAGGGTATTATAATTTTGCCCAGAAGTTTGCAACGCATAGAAATATTCATTTCCGACCCCATAAACTATATATATTCTTGATCAGGGGGACGAGCTGAGTTCATTGAGCTTTGTCCGTCCGTCTGTCTGTCTGTCTGTCCGTCTGTTTCTACGCAAACTAGTGTCTCAGTTTTAAAACTATCGAGCTGAAATTTTGCACAGAGTCTTCTTTTTACTGCACGCTGCTAATATGTCGGAACCGACCGGATCGGATCACTATATCTTATAGCTGCCATAGGAACCATAGGTCGAAAAATGGGTTTTAGTGAGAAAAACTTTTTTGTTTCCAATGTTAACGTGATTAAACTCGGTCATTAATAATATTATATGCTTTCAAACAGATTTGCAAATTTTGGTCAAAATCGGATGACTATATCTTATAGCTGCCATAGGACCGATCGGTCGGAAAAGGGGTCTTAGTGAGAAAAACTTTTTTGTTTTAAATGTTAACGTGATTAAACTCGGTCATTAATAATATTATATGCTCTTAAACAGAGTTGCAAATTTTGGTCAAGATCGGATGCCTATATCTTATAGCTGTCATAGGACCGATCGGTCGGAAAAGGGGTCTTAGTGAAAAAAAAATTGTTGTTTTCAAGTAAATCGTTCTTAAGGGCGGTGATTCTTAATACTATATGTTTTTAAACAGATGTGCAAACTTTGGTTAAAATCGGATGACTATATCTTATAGCTGCCATAGGACCGATCGGTCGGATAAAGGGTCTTAGTGAAAAAAATTTTTCATGTCGGATATATTTTGCTTGGATAGGGCTAAGGCAGACGTCTTTTTCAATGCCCATTGCAACAGCGCACCACAGTTCTGCTTGTTTTTCTCCCAAACGTCAAGCATTTCTCTCCGGCAAAAAACGACTTCGTCTGTAATGATTCAATTTATTTTGAAATGGCGCAAATATGCGCAAAAACTGTTTAAACCACCTCATGGTGCACATGTTGAAGATTAATCTGACATTTACAACTGCAGTTCATTCGACTTTTTTCACTAGTTCTGCTCCACAAAACACTTTTAGGTTAGGTCGTACTAAAAAGATACCAACCACAACAACAACAATAAAAACAATTACAAAACAAAAGCACAGATACATCTATCTTTACAATCTTTTTCCAAATACCTTGATCTATGATTTCCATGGTTTACAAAAGTTTTACGTTACGAATTGTTTAAATGCCACTGCTTTAAACACAAACAATTTTTTTTTAACAAACACACCGCGTGATAAGCTTTTATGTAACAGCTGACTTCGCAGCCCTGAAACAGCCGCAGGGATGGCACAACATAAATATTTTAAGGTATTTGAAAACTGGCTAAGGTATTTAGAATTCAAAAATACTAGAGACGATATAAGAAAAAATATATATATATTTTTTTTTTTGACTTTTTGGCAAAAAATGGGCTTTTCCGACCAATGTGCATTGTCTTGACCGGGTATTATTTAAAGAGTTTCCCTTTAACCATAGAAGGCCTCCGCGGGCCTTTATAATCCAGGATATTTTCTTCTGTGGGAAGTTTTCACAGCAAAATTCAGATCCCTTGTTATAGTCAAGGTATGTATTTGTAAGTCCTAGTTTCGCTGGCTCGTCGTGCACGGTCAATTAATTGATTTGACCTCTCAAGTTTCATTTGAGTTAGTAGATCGATACATATATTGCACCATTCCGTTTGATTTACTTCATCAGGTAGTTGGATATCCGAAGCTCGAAGGTGCATAGCTAGTAGAGGTGTCAAACCATCGATGGTTTGATAAATCGATTATTTCGATTTTCCCCCTGAAAAAATCGATTATAATCGATTTTTCCAAACAAAATTTAGCAATGCAAAGTTGGAATATCATTTCCGCTTGTATTTTGAAAGAAAAGCAAATTTGCATTTTTCAATTTAAATAAACTATAAAATATTCGCGTCAGTGCGTATTTCCGTTTATATATGTACATTATATTAATATAAGTTTGTTACAAACTCATAAAATAATTCGTTTTTATTAGGGCATGAGATCCTTGACTTACATTATAAATATTACCGCTTCTTCTTCGATTCGAAATAATTTGGCCAGCGTTGCTAAAGTCCCTTTCAGATTCAGCCGAGGTAGCTGGCACGCAAAGATACTTACTTGTTCGCCACATGTTGCAAAGCGCTCATAGCAATTTGTTCCTGCGAAATAAATGATTTATTAATTTTACATTTATATTAGAAGACATTTAAATATATATTAACTTCTAATACAATTGCGTCAGACCTGTTGGTGTGGACATGTTATATTTTGTTTGACAGAAATGTAAAAACTTTATTTTTTTGCCTTCACATTTTGGTGTTGCGGGTGGTGTTAGAGATTGTGGTCGAGCATGTGTTCTGAAGTGGGAAAATATTTCCTGTTCGAGTCCTTTTGCAGCTTGGTCAGCGTTAGACGCAGACAAAAAACCATGTTTTTTTAACTTTGGGTTCATCAGAGTAGCAAGACGAGTAACCATTCTGGTTTCATAAGCAGAAAATCGCTCAGGCAACCGTTCTTTCAATATAGAACAAAGATTCAACGCTGTTTTTGTAGTCACTCCTGAACTTACCACGTTCAGCTGCTCGTGCAATTCGCAAATGATGGGAATTATCGCCGATACCTGTTTTGTAGCTTTATAAAAAGGTGATAAAATGCGGCATACTTCTTTTAAAACTTGAAATTCATCCGCTGATAATGGAGTCGGAGCTTTACTCGGTTTGAGAAGAACCGCAGCAATCGCTTCTTTTACAAGTATTATGCGCTCTATCATAATAAATGCGCTGATACAAGGCGTCGGCACCTCTTGAATTAGCCCATATGGTTCATCACAATCTTGCACCTCTTTCAGCTTCTCATTAGCAATTTTGCTGCTCTTAAAAAATGTCAGCAGAGGTGACAATGATTCTGACTTAAGTAGTTCCTGAACCAGTTGATTAATCCAATCACAGGCTTTTTTCATGGACGCATCGTTGTCCGTCTCGATCGTGTGCACTTTCTTATGTATTTCCCAACTTTGTAAAATGCTTGTAAGCGACTCGGAAATATTGGCCGAAGTGTGGTTAGTCGCCGTTAGAAGATTATCAGTTGATAGCACATCGGACTTGAGTTTAAGATTATTATTGATGAAATGGCATTACGGCGTTACGGCCAAGTACCCTGCATTTGCCGTAGTTATAGCTAGTTGTTCGACATTGCTCAACTCGATCATCAACTTAGCCTTTAATCTATTGTATTCCGATGGCAAAACTACGTGCCTCAGGTGCACCTTGCTGGGTAGCTTGTACCTTGGATCAAGCTCCTCGACTAGCTCGCGGAATCACATCTTTATGCAGCGCGCTTTATAATCACGCCCGATTATACGTATAACTTTCTTATCGAGACTTATTTTTCGCGCCGAACCATTTGCATAAAACGGTTGCTTTTGAAAGAACGTTTCAGGAGTTTATCAGCATCCAGGTATTCCGGATGGGCGCGCTTAAGATGCTCGAGGAGGTTCGATGTGTTTCCGCAGGTTTTGTAGTGCTTACCGCAACGCTTGCAGTTGGCGCTTATATTGTCCGTGCTGAGTTTGCGTTTTCTTTTCTAAAAGTAATTAAAATTAAAGTTTAAATGCATTAAAAATATGCACAAATATTATAGACGCTTACCTTCTGCTTCTGATGCGCGAAAAGGGCAAGATAAGGAAAAAACTGATAGGTATGACACAAAAAGCGTGAAAAATCGATTGTGTCCCAAGAATAATCGACGTTCACACCTCTACACCTCTAATAGCTAAGTCGTCGTACCAATAAATTTTCTCTCTTCCGATTACATTTGACAGAATGTGCGGTAGTCGGGTGGGTTCATATTCAAATAGAGTTTTTGTAATGTATCTAAGGTGCCTAAAACGCCTTTTCTACTCCAGTTTCAAGGTTCAGCACATAGTTCGGGGTATTCGCAGTTAACCTCAGTATTTTCTTTATAAAATATCGTTGCAACGCATCTACTTCATCAAATAAAGAGTTGCCCCATACTTGCTCGCCATAAGTTTGTACTGCACGGGTAACAGCTTGAAAAAGTTTCCATTTTGCAACAGCTTGAAAAGTTTAATTAATTTATAATGCAAATAGTAAAGGGAATAACAAGCATACTTGCTTTACACCATTATAAGTTTCAAAACTTTCCGAAAACTGGTTTCCCTTTCCATACAGCGCTGCTAGATACTGCGTATACTTTTTCAATAAAGTTCACGATTTTCATTGGTACTCCGATTGAGTGTGGATTAAATATCAATAGTTGCCTTGGGACTCTGTCAAATGTTGCCTTAAAATCAACAAAGTATGCATACGTTTTCTTATTTCCTGCGAACCTGATTTTGTCTATTGATGCAAGATTGTAGATGTTGTCGTTTGTAGAGTACTTCTTGCAGAATCCTGCCTGATATTCGTTTAGTTTGCCATATTTTGTTACCCATTCCGATAACCGACGTACGTATAGATATATGTTCAAGTAGTATATAATCATTGTAATGTAAAATTTTGTATATTGTTGTGTTATATTGATACCTGTTGTATTGGAAAACCAAAAATCGTGTTTTATTTTATAATGAAGCACGTTAAAAACATTGACCTCGAGCCAGCAATAACCCCCAGTATATCAAATTAATATTTTAAAGATCAAATTAATACCCAAAATATAAATTTGATACCCAAAATTTCAATTTTATTCACTTTATTTTGTAGCTTCAAATTAATACATTTGAGTAGTTGCCAGCCATCTAGAAACCGGATTGACACCAATGTATTTCGCCGGTCTCGAAACATGCCTGGTTCCAGATTGTCGAGAATCTTAGCCAAGCAGCCACTTCTAGACAGGGCGCAGTGTTTCAGCAGCTGGAAGACATTAGGAAACCAGTATTATATAAATATATTCGAAAGTCAACCTAACCACTGGGAATACTCTTTTAAAATATTCTACTGGAGAGAATTGCCAACGAAAGTTGGATTCTTAATACAAGCAGAGCGCAGAATAGCACTACAAGAAATTGGTACCGAAAAGTCAACCATGCTCTGGGGGATGCAAACTATTTTCATGACAAATAAGACACTGCTGCCATCAGCGTGATTTTCCGAAATGTCAACGCTTAATTATGCCCCTTTATACACGTTGTACTAACACAATATGTAACCTTTTGAATCTACGGGTATGAGAGAGGACGTCATTTCATCGCCATCTGCAGAGCCTCTCTCCCGCGAAAGAGTGTAGCCGAAACGCAAGACGCCACGAAAGGAAGATCGACGCTTCGCATGCCTTTAGATCAGCGATGTCCAAAATTTGAAAAGGCAGCCACGCGTGGTTGGCAAGCCAAATTCTGCCGGCGTCGCAGCCGACACATATATAGAGAGAGACAATATGTGTATTCTATAAATAGCACGCTCGGCGGCTGGCTCTCTTACGATGCGCGTGTTCGGCTTTGTGTTCTCTCACAAGACATTTGTTCGTTTGTTTGTTGCTCATGTGGAAATGTCATCATGCTTACTTCGTGTTTCGCAGCTACGCACACATATGCAATACTTGCTTGTGTGAGTTTGGACACCACTGCCTTAGATAGACACAAAGGCTACATTGTTGAGAAACCACCAAAGTCTCAATGAACAAATCAATGTAAAATATATAACTGGCAGTTGGTTGGGACTAATCAACTGCTTTATATTTTATACAATTTTGATTTCAATGCCTTTGCACAGCAAGGCATCACTGTTTCGGCTCTTCCGTACTTCAGTAATTCTGTATGTTTTGGTCCAATCTTAGTAATCTCCTCTAGATAGTCATTAAACAGATCAAAGTCCAGGTACTGCCAGTTGGTGCACTCGCATCTATGATGGTGTTGGGCGTTCACATCCACAATCCATTGTCGCTCGGGTGTATGATACATTTGCAACGGTTCCTTCAGCGGTGAATTGGGATCCATAAATTGTTGAGTCACAGCATAGGACAAGCCCTCATCGATCATATCCACCAACTTCGGGTCATGGAGTAGCTCTTGCATTTCCTTTTCCTTTTGCTGGCTCTTCAGCGAGATAATATACCAGGAGGGCATCAAATTAAAGCGCACGGATTTCATGAGCTGCACGCTGAACTTTTTCCGCCCCGGCCAATCGTGCCGAAGCCAACGCACTGCGCTCATAAAAATCTCCAACTCCGTGTTAACACACATATACGAATTGCCCAGCAAATCGCAGACCGCTCCCGGCTTCATATTCAAGAACTCCTCTGTGGTGACCGCCGTCAGAAAGAAGCCACGTATGCGACTCAGCATCAGTTCCTTCAACGTGACCAGCTCATACGGAAGTGTCTCCAGATACAGCTTAAAGGCACTGCCCTCACTGAAGCGGTCGAAACTTGTCCACAGCTGCTTGATCAGATCCGGAATGTTCAGAAAATGCGCCGCCATATACAACTCCACAATATTTGTGCGTTGCGGCACGGCATCGTCGCGGATCATCCAATAGTAAGCCTTCTCAAAGCCTACAGCGGTAATTTGGGGTGAGCACAGCTTGATAACGTTCGTAGTGTCGAATTGCTTGAAGTATTCCGTATAAACGTGGAGCACAGTTATGTGACACTCAAAGAGACGATCCTCCACTTGCACTAGCACATCAGAATACTTTCCGTTGATCAATGTGTCATTTAAACTCTCAGATAGCTGGATTTTGTCAAAGCCGAAAGAGCAGTTAATGCGCCCCGCTGGATTCTTGAAGCCCATTTGCTCTAGCGTGACCTGCTCGGGCATAGCCTCAAAGTCGTCATCACTTTCTTCGAGTTTGCAGCTTTCGATCACCAGGGCTTTGGTTTCCTCACCTCTAAGAAGAGAAGGATATCAGTTGGTCTTTGATAGACCCCAACATACTTACATCTCAGACGCCTTCACCGCCTTTTTGGTGCATTCTGAACGCATCTTCACCTGGGGGGGGCATGGCTCCTCATCAGCTGAGCTAGTAGCCTCGCTCATCATTAAAACTTTTACTTGATTTGTTGTTGTCTAAAGTGTAAAATAAAATAAAATGTGAACCCACTATGCCTTTGAGCATTAACATTAGATTTGAATGTCATGGCACCTAATTTTAGGATTTTAGTGTGTTTTGTTATAGTGATATGTGCTGTGTGTACATTCATCCAGTGGCAAAACGGCTGGATTTTAATAGTAGTAGAAACGTTAAGCGTAGAAACGTTAAGGCTTAACGAATCGTGTTGCGCCCTGCTAAATTCACAAGCAAAATGTAGAATTCGGAAAGCTACACGACACGTGCAGAAAAGCTACACGCCACATGTTGAAATGAGAAAGCTAAACGCGACGTGTAGAAAAGCTACACACCACGTGTTGAAATGAAAAAGCTACACGTGGCGTGCAGAAAAGCTAGACGTAGCGTGTAGGATTTCAATATCTAAACGCGGCGTGCAGAAATGCTACACAAACGTTATGGGTTGAAAATCCGGGTCAAAACGGGTCAAAACGAAACCACACACATGCTCCGTATACGAGGATCGTACGGACAAGAGAAGTGTACATTATGTTCGTCGTATAGGGATCATAAAATTCCTTCTACCAGCGCTTAATAAACCCAAGGACACTCCTTGCTTTATAAACAGTATCAATTACATGAGATTCAAATTTAAGTCGGCGGCAACAATATGTTTCGGCTAAGGTTAGAAAAACTAATAGATCTGGTTAGGATAGAGTTAGGATAAGGTGAAGATTAGGATAGGGTTAACAAACGGTTGGGATAAAATTAGAATAAAGTGTCGAAAAGGTTAGGCTATAGTTCGAATAAGGTTAAGAAAACAATTAGATAAGGCTGGGATACGGTTAGGCAAAGCTTGGGATAAGGTGAATATTGGAATAAAGTGTGGAAAATAAGGTTAAGAAAACAATTATATTAGGTTAAGATAGGTTTAGGCTATGGTTAGGATAAGGTGAAGCTAAGGTTAGGAATACTAAGAATAGGGTTGGAATAAGGTTCGGATAGGGTTAAGATAAGATTAGGATACGGTTAGGACAAAATTAGAATAAAGTGTGGAAAAGGTCAGTCTACGCTTGTGATAAGTAGTTAGATCAGGTTAGGATAGTGTTAGGATAAGGTGAAGCTAAGGTTAGGAAAACTAAGAATAGGGTTGGAATAAGGTTCGGATAGGGTTAAGATAAGATTATGATACGGTTAGGACAAAATTAGAATAAAGTGTGGAAAAGGTCAGTCTTCGCTTGTGATAAGTAGTTAGATCAGGTTAGGATAGTGTTAGGATAAGGTGAAGCTACGGTTAGGAATACTAAGAATAGGGTTTGAGTAAGGTTCGGATAGGGTTAAGATAAGATTAGGATACGGTTAGGTCAAAATTAGAATAAAGTGTGGAAAAGGTCAGTCTACGCTTGTGACAAGGTTAGGAAAGTAATTAGATTAGGTTAGGATAGTGTTAGGATAAGGTGAAGCTCAGGTTAGGAAAACTAAGAATAGGGTTGGAATAAGGTTCGGATAGGGTTAAGATAAGATTAGGATACGGTTAGGACAAAATTAGAATAAAGTGTGGAAAAGGTCAGTCTTCGCTTGTGATAAGTAGTTAGATCAGGTTAGGATAGTGTTAGGATAAGGTGAAGCTAAGGTTAGGAAAACTAAGAATAGGGTTTGAATAAGGTTCGGATAGGGTTAAGATAAGATTAGGATACGGTTAGGTCAAAATTAGAATAAAGTGTGGAAAAGGTCAGTCTACGCTTGTGACAAGGTTAGGAAAGTAATTAGATTAGGTTAGGATAGTGTTAGGATAAGGTGAAGCTCAGGTTAGGAAAACTAAGAATAGGGTTGGAATAAGGTTCGGATAGGGTTAAGATAAGATTAGGATACGGTTAGGACAAAATTAGAATAAAGTGTGGAAAAGGTCAGTCTTCGCTTGTGATAAGTAGTTAGATCAGGTTAGGATAGTGTTAGGATAAGGTGAAGCTAAGGTTAGGAATACTAAGAATAGGGTTGGAATAAGGTTCGGATAGGGTTAAGATAAGATTAGGATACGGTTAGGTCAAAATTAGAATAAAGTGTGGAAAAGGTCAGTCTACGCTTGTGACAAGGTTAGGAAAGTAATTAGATTAGGTTAGGATAGTGTTAGGATAAGGTGAAGCTCAGGTTAGGAAAACTAAGAATAGGGTTGGAATAAGGTTCGGATAGGGTTAAGATAAGATTAGGATACGGTTAGGACAAAATTAGAATAAAGTGTGGAAAAGGTCAGTCTTCGCTTGTGATAAGTAGTTAGATCAGGTTAGGATAGTGTTAGGATAAGGTGAAGCTAAGGTTAGGAATACTAAGAATAGGGTTTGAGTAAGGTTCGGATAGGGTTAAGATAAGATTAGGATACGGTTAGGTCAAAATTAGAATAAAGTGTGGAAAAGGTCAGTCTACGCTTGTGACAAGGTTAGGAAAGTAATTAGATTAGGTTAGGATAGTGTTAGGATAAGGTGAAGCTCAGGTTAGGAAAACTAAGAATAGGGTTGGAATAAGGTTCGGATAGGGTTAAGATAAGATTAGGATACGGTTAGGACAAAATTAGAATAAAGTGTGGAAAAGGTCAGTCTTCGCTTGTGATAAGTAGTTAGATCAGGTTAGGATAGTGTTAGGATAAGGTGAAGCTAAGGTTAGGAATACTAAGAATAGGGTTTGAGTAAGGTTCGGATAGGGTTAAGATAAGATTAGGATACGGTTAGGTCAAAATTAGAATAAAGTGTGGAAAAGGTCAGTCTACGCTTGTGACAAGGTTAGGAAAGTAATTAGATTAGGTTAGGATAGTGCTAGGATAAGGTGAAGCTCAGGTTAGGAAAACTAAGAATAGGGTTGGAATAAGGTTCGGATAGGGTTAAGATAAGATTAGGATACGGTTAGGACAAAATTAGAATAAAGTGTGGAAAAGGTCAGTCTTCGCTTGTGATAAGTAGTTAGATCAGGCTAGGATAGTGTTAGGATAAGGTGAAGCTAAGGTTAGGAATACTAAGAATAGGTTTGGAATAAGGTTCGGATAGGGTTAAGATAAGATTAGGATACGGTTAGGACAAAATTAGAATAAGTGTGGAAAAGGTCAGTCTTCGCTTGTGATAAGTAGTTAGATCAGGTTAGGATAGTGTTAGGATAAGGTGAAGCTAAGGTTAGGAATACTAAGAATAGGGTTGGAATAAGGTTCGGATAGGGTTAAGATAAGATTAGGATACGGTTAGGACAAAATTAGAATAAGTGTGGAAAAGGTCAGTCTTCGCTTGTGATAAGTAGTTAGATCAGGTTAGGATAGTGTTAGGATAAGGTGAAGCTAAGGTTAGGAATACTAAGAATAGGGTTTGAATAAGGTTCGGATAGGGTTAAGATAAGATTAGGATACGGTTAGGACAAAATTAGAATAAAGTGTGGAAAAGGTCAGTCTTCGCTTGTGATAAGTAGTTAGATCAGGTTAGGATAGTGTTAGGATAAGGTGAAGCTAAGGTTAGGAAAACTAAGAATAGGGTTGGAATAAGGTTCGGATAGGGTTAAGATAAGATTAGGATACGGTTAGGACAAAATTAGAATAAAGTGTGGAAAAGGTCAGTCTTCGCTTGTGATAAGTAGTTAGATCAGGTTAGGATAGTGTTAGGATAAGGTGAAGCTAAGGTTAGGAATACTAAGAATAGGGTTTGAGTAAGGTTCGGATAGGGTTAAGATAAGATTAGGATACGGTTAGGTCAAAATTAGAATAAAGTGTGGAAAAGGTCAGTCTACGCTTGTGACAAGGTTAGGAAAGTAATTAGATTAGGTTAGGATAGTGTTAGGATAAGGTGAAGCTCAGGTTAGGAAAACTAAGAATAGGGTTGGAATAAGGTTCGGATAGGGTTAAGATAAGATTAGGATACGGTTAGGACAAAATTAGAATAAAGTGTGGAAAAGGTCAGTCTTCGCTTGTGATAAGTAGTTAGATCAGGTTAGGATAGTGTTAGGATAAGGTGAAGCTAAGGTTAGGAATACTAAGAATAGGGTTGGAATAAGGTTCGGATAGGGTTAAGATAAGATTAGGATACGGTTAGGTCAAAATTAGAATAAAGTGTGGAAAAGGTCAGTCTACGCTTGTGACAAGGTTAGGAAAGTAATTAGATTAGGTTAGGATAGTGTTAGGATAAGGTGAAGCTCAGGTTAGGAAAACTAAGAATAGGGTTGGAATAAGGTTCGGATAGGGTTAAGATAAGATTAGGATACGGTTAGGACAAAATTAGAATAAAGTGTGGAAAAGGTCAGTCTTCGCTTGTGATAAGTAGTTAGATCAGGTTAGGATAGTGTTAGGATAAGGTGAAGCTAAGGTTAGGAATACTAAGAATAGGGTTTGAGTAAGGTTCGGATAGGGTTAAGATAAGATTAGGACACGGTTAGGTCAAAATTAGAATAAAGTGTGGAAAAGGTCAGTCTACGCTTGTGACAAGGTTAGGAAAGTAATTAGATTAGGTTAGGATAGTGTTAGGATAAGGTGAAGCTCAGGTTAGGAAAACTAAGAATAGGGTTGGAATAAGGTTCGGATAGGGTTAAGATAAGATTAGGATACGGTTAGGACAAAATTAGAATAAAGTGTGGAAAAGGTCAGTCTTCGCTTGTGATAAGTAGTTAGATCAGGTTAGGATAGTGTTAGGATAAGGTGAAGCTAAGGTTAGGAATACTAAGAATAGGGTTTGAGTAAGGTTCGGATAGGGTTAAGATAAGATTAGGATACGGTTAGGTCAAAATTAGAATAAAGTGTGGAAAAGGTCAGTCTACGCTTGTGACAAGGTTAGGAAAGTAATTAGATTAGGTTAGGATAGTGCTAGGATAAGGTGAAGCTCAGGTTAGGAAAACTAAGAATAGGGTTGGAATAAGGTTCGGATAGGGTTAAGATAAGATTAGGATACGGTTAGGACAAAATTAGAATAAAGTGTGGAAAAGGTCAGTCTTCGCTTGTGATAAGTAGTTAGATCAGGCTAGGATAGTGTTAGGATAAGGTGAAGCTAAGGTTAGGAATACTAAGAATAGGGTTGGAATAAGGTTCGGATAGGGTTAAGATAAGATTAGGATACGGTTAGGACAAAATTAGAATAAGTGTGGAAAAGGTCAGTCTTCGCTTGTGATAAGTAGTTAGATCAGGTTAGGATAGTGTTAGGATAAGGTGAAGCTAAGGTTAGGAATACTAAGAATAGGGTTGGAATAAGGTTCGGATAGGGTTAAGATAAGATTAGGATACGGTTAGGACAAAATTAGAATAAGTGTGGAAAAGGTCAGTCTTCGCTTGTGATAAGTAGTTAGATCAGGTTAGGATAGTGTTAGGATAAGGTGAAGCTAAGGTTAGGAATACTAAGAATAGGGTTTGAATAAGGTTCGGATAGGGTTAAGATAAGATTAGGATACGGTTAGGACAAAATTAGAATAAAGTGTGGAAAAGGTCAGTCTTCGCTTGTGATAAGTAGTTAGATCAGGTTAGGATAGTGTTAGGATAAGGTGAAGCTAAGGTTAGGAAAACTAAGAATAGGGTTGGAATAAGGTTCGGATAGGGTTAAGATAAGATTAGGATACGGTTAGGACAAAATTAGAATAAAGTGTGGAAAAGGTCAGTCTTCGCTTGTGATAAGTAGTTAGATCAGGTTAGGATAGTGTTAGGATAAGGTGAAGCTAAGGTTAGGAATACTAAGAATAGGGTTTGAGTAAGGTTCGGATAGGGTTAAGATAAGATTAGGATACGGTTAGGTCAAAATTAGAATAAAGTGTGGAAAAGGTCAGTCTACGCTTGTGACAAGGTTAGGAAAGTAATTAGATTAGGTTAGGATAGTGTTAGGATAAGGTGAAGCTCAGGTTAGGAAAACTAAGAAAGGGATTGAATAAGGATCGGATAGACTTAAGATAGGATTGGGTTACCGTTAGGACAAAATTAGAATATAGTGTGGAAAAGGTCAGTCTATAGTTGTGATAAGGTTAGGAAAGTAATTAGATCAGGTTAGAATAGTGTTAGGATAAGGTGAAGCTAAGGTTAGGAATACTAAGAATAGGGTTGGAATAAGGTTCGGATAGGGTTAAGATAAGATTAGGATACGGTTAGTGTGGAAAAGGTCAGTCTACGCTTGTGATAAGGTTAGGAAAGTAATTAGATCAGGTTAGGATAGTGTTAGGATAAGGTGAAGCTCAGGTTAGGAAAACTAAGAAAAGGGATTGAATAAGGATCGGATAGACTTAAGATAAGATTGGGTTACGGTTAGGACAAAATTAGAATATAGTGTGGAAAAGGTCAGTCTATAGTTGTGATAAGGTTAGAAAAGTAATTAGATCAGGTTAGGATAGTGCTAGGATAAGGTGAAGCTTAGGTTAGGAAAACTAAGAATAGGGTTGGAATAAGGTTCGGATAGGGTTAAGATAAGATTAGGATACGGTTGGGACAAAATTAGAATAAAGTGTGGAAAAGGTCAGTCCACGCTTGTGATAAGGTTAGGAAAGTAATTAGATCAGGTTAGGATAAGGTGAAGCTAAGGTTAGGAAAACTAAGAATAGGGCTTGAATAAGTATCGGATAAAATTAAGATAAGGTAAGGTTACGGTTAGGACCAAACTGGAATATAGTGCGGAAAAGTTTAGGCTATGGTTTGGATAGGGTTACAATAAGGTGAAGCTAAGGTTTGGAATACTAAGAATAGGGTTGGAATAAGGATCGGATAGGGTTAGGATAAGGTTCGGATATGGTAAGGATACGGTTAGGATAACATTATAATAAAGTGTGGAAAACAATTAGATAAGGTTAGGATATGGTTAGAATAGGGTTAGAATAAGGCTACAATATAGGAAGAACAAGATGAATATTAACTTTAGAGAAGGTAAGGTAGGAGGAAGGTAAGCTAAAGGAAGGTAGGCTGAAATGCACTTCGCTGAAGATGAGGTTATGATAATGTTAAGTCAAGTGTAGCTAAGGTTTGGATAAGCTTGACATAAGGTGAGGTCAAGTTGAAGATAAGGTGTGTGCAAGCTTAAACTAAGGTTAAAGCCAGGCAGAGATAATGTGAAGATAAGAAACTTCAAGGTTAAGAACAAATTATTAAAAATGAGGTAAAAATGAGGTCAGAATAAAGAAATAATAGGGTTTGGCAAATGTTACCATAAAGTACGCATAAAGTTTTGATAGGGTTTGGATAAAATTAGGTCTCGGCTTTGATAACGCTAGAATAAGAGGTTATAAAGGTTAGAATATGCTTAGGACAACGTTAAAATATAGTTGGAATAGGGTGAGCATAGGGTTAAGCGAAGGTGAGAATAAGGTAAGGATAAGCTGAAAACTAAGCTAAAAGGCGGTTGACCTAAGTTGGATAAGACTTAACGAATGCTCTTCGATCAAGTTTGTTTCAGATTTGGAAACTATCTCCCCACCACAAACCGAAAAGAGCTGTCAGAGCCATCATTCTTAAGTTAGATCCTTTAAGCATTAAAATATATGCCCTTTTAGTTCAAGAACTATCTATTCTATCCCCTCACATCGTACTAAATAAATAAAGTTATGAACGAAGCGTTTTTGATTCCAACAGAATGAAATCACACAAAATCAAAAGTGCAGGCCAATCGACTGCAGTCTACTAGTTTCTTATCATTTTAGGCTTCGTTCAAAAATCATAAAATTTCTTTGTTGTTTAGTTGACCTGATTTTGATATGGCTCAAGGTCAACTTTGGTTATTGTTCAATGATCAACAAAGAAGATTTTGTTGATGCGCATCCGAATCGGTATCGACTGATTTATGCATATTTTCCCCTGCCCAAAATCAGCATTCCAAAAGTGTGTCAATACTCGGTGGCTGCATTTTGGTCTCGTTATTGTTGTTCGTCTCCTCTCAGTCGATTAATGACCTAAATTTCGTTTGACCGCCGCACTGACCACAGACACTTCACGTTTGCAGTGTGTCATCATCATCATCATCATCCTCATCTCCATTCCACTCCACCCCACTCTATCCCACTCCACTCCACTCCGCTTCACTCTTCTGTCATGTCTTTCGCATAACACTTTCCATTTCTATAAGCTCACGTACGCGCCAGTCGTACCCCCCGACTATGACTTGGCGTTTCGTTTTAAATCAAATCAAATATTTGCTTTAGGTTTTGGGCGTCTTTCTTAAAAAAAAAAAAAAAAAAAAAATAGGGTCTTATATAAGAAGTTTGGGTGGTTTATGACATTTGCGTTTCGTGTTTTCTTCTCTGCGATTTTTTATGGCCACATTGTGAATTGGCTTTTGGCATGCGAAATTTGCAATTGCTGAAAAATGTTAGTTGATCGAGTGCATTAGCTGAGTGTCGTTAATTGCCTGACACCTGCGAAATAAAACGTGTCTAACCTTGGCACACTTGAGCCAAACCCAGAAAATAATGCTGCAGCTGAGCAACGCGGAAGTTTTTATGGGGACGGGCCCCGCCTTTATTCGGGATCGGCCATCATTTCATTACGGAAGCTGGCATTCATCAAAATTAGAGTTTGATTTCGTTTGATCGCCAGTTTGAGTTGGCAATTTGACATTTGGCATTTCGGTTTTTTGGGTTTATAGTTTTCTTTTGGGCCAAAAGCGGAAGCCATTGTAGGCGTTGAATCCAGGCCACGCCCAGCGCTTACGGCTAACATAATCGCTATCACGCATACGCACTGTATGAAACTTTCACTGGTGTATTGCTTTATGTTTTTGGCGGGAGAGAGATTAGGTTTGGATATTTGCTAAGATTTTTTTTGTTGGTTTAAGTCTGGGGTAAGGTTTTGTTATTTGATTAAGAAAAAAAATATGAAATGATATTAAAATTTTTTTTATTAAAAGAGAATAACCAATTTAATACTTAAATTAAAGACAACAATTTCGAAGTTTAGATTAGAAATGTAATTCTCCTTTCCTTTTACTAATTTACCTTAAGCTTAGCAGCTATGCCTAAAAGTCTGCAGCTTCAGTTGACAAATTTACCCTTTGAAAGTGACACTTTTGCCGGTATCAGACCAACGCACAGTGGGGCAATTGACCAGAAAAGTTGAATAAAAAGTATTATATGTTAATGCACCATGTTGCTCATCAACAGCCCAAGTAACCATGCCAAGGTTTTTCTTTAACTCATTCAAAAAGTACAAGGCTTCAAAAGATGTGAGTTAAAGAAAAAGCTTGGCTTGGTTATGTGCAACATGGTTCAGTAAGTCCCCGATCTAACACAGTAAACTACTTTTTTTTGACCAAAATATTAATTTATCTTTCATAGTTTTTCCAGCATTTCCACACTTTTGTGGTAAAATGTTTTCTTTCCATATACGTATGGTTTCACTTATTGGTCACTGTGTTAGTAGTGGGAAGGAAATCTCTCACACTAACATAGTAAGGCCATTTAGGGACTCACACACACACGCACCCAAATGATACTGGTAGCTTAGCGCTGTCTTGTACTGTCGGTTTTTGCTGTTAAGTCCCCAAGCGGTTCTAACCGCGCTGGCATGAGGAGGCAGCTGCTGGCTGGTAGTCGGGCAAAGTCCGCTGAAGATTGAACAGAGATGTTCATGAAACAGCTTCCTTTGTGGTGTTGTTTGATTCCTATTAAAAGTTATGTGCAAACATAAATGGACCTCGAATCGGATAAAACTTGAAGGTTTGGTTTTCCTTTCTAAAAAAATAAGAAAGTCCTATGCTGGTTCTCTTTATGAACAATAAAATATATTTTTTGAAACTTGTTCAACTTGTGAGCGAGACTGGGAACTTATTGAACCATCTTACTAATATTATAAGCTACACTCAGAAGAAAATATTACCTTAAACTGTTTAAAATTACCTGAAATTTAAGTCCATATTACCTAAAATGACAGCCAAGGAATATATGGACTTAATTTCAGGTCTCTATTAGGCAATAAATTGGATTTTAAGGTAGTATGTCAGCCATGTCTTCATTCTGAAAAACATAAATATTTAAATTTTATTTTTACGTTCTTTTGCGCAGGACTTCGGGGACGGGAGGCGGCCTCTTTACTCACGCGACTATCAAGCACTATTGTCAGAGAGCGACAAAACATAGTAAAGTATGAAGCCTTATGGCTTATTTGCAAATAGTGTGCTAGGCGTTGCCACTCTTTTCAGCGAATTTGCCGTTTTCAACTATATGGTAGCACTGCTATATTGTAATCAGTGATGCCAATGCCTCTAAACACAAAAAGGACGGTTGAACCCAGAAGAAAAGACAAAAAAAGGGACAGATTTTTTTTAAAGGATAAAAAAACAGCACAAACAATGTTTCCTTATTAATATAATAAAGTTTTAATGAATATCAAAAAGATGACGACCTTTCTAAATTGATAAATTTTGAGTATAATCGTCTCGAGGTCAAATGAAACACGCAGATGTGTATGCTGTTTTTCCGATGTATTTCGGTTGCTCACCGGCCACCATCTTGAGGGACAATTATTTTACACGTCTGTGCCGTCTGACATGGAGTTGCGAATTAACATTCGTTCCAATTAAACGAAGACAACAATCAGGAACTTGATAATTTTGGCAAGCATGTGAGGCACCAAACATTGTTAGTGAAGCCTCCTGACGACAAGCTGCTGATGTTGAAAGTGGCTGAAACGTAATATTGTTTACCTGTGCGAAAGGCACTGCATTTTGCGGTGTTTTTATGTATGTGTGGACATGTGCGCGGATCTGGTCAATCTTTGGATTTAAACTGCAATTGCAGTATGCCTCCAGATCTGAATCCGTGGCATCTCGGCAGGTCCTTTTAACCAAGACTCGTGAAATTTTTGATGGTAAAAGTCTTTCGGCATGTTGAAACTTTAAAACGCCCTGAAAAGATACTCGATACGTCTGATTTCGATTACACACAAACAAATAACAGGGTTGCATCGCTTTGAAAAATGCTTGTCGAAGGCGGAAAATCAATGTCATAGCGATGCGACATAGTTGAAATTGATAAACTGTATGAGCGCGTTAAGAAAATTAAAAAAGAATGGATAAAGGATAATAAAAAAATAAAACAGGCATTTTTTTCGGATAGGGGATGTTTCAAAATTTTTCCGGAAATCGGAAAAGGACAGATCTGTCCGCAAAAAGGACAAATTGCCAACACTGATTGTAATTGACATTCATGTTGACTGGTATGACTATAGTATTTGGCGTATAAACAGTGAGTTAGTTATTTAAAATTTATTTCTATTTGCAAATAGCTGGCGAATAAACGTAGTATATTACTCACACGCGAACGGCGGCGCTTAAATCATATATATGAAATAATATTACTAAGTTTAGGAAATTGGCATAATTTTAAGGCAAAGAACTTCTAAAAAATGTAGTCCTAAAACCAGAATGTTTATGTAAAATGCCCTATATTTTAGGAAATAATTGCCTAAAAATGACATTTTAGGTAATAAAATACATTTTCCTAAAATTTAAGGAAAATCTTTTTTCTGGGTGTAGCTGTTCCGGCGCGTGTTGCTGCTTCGCCCCTTAAGTATTTTAAACACAAAACGAAGAAGTGAAACTTACATTATGCCATCTATCAAATCATCATGAAAATCTAAACTCAATTTGAAATTTAGCCAATTTGGAAATTTGTAGACCTTTTGATCTTCACCATCTATCTATTCAACTCAGCTCATAAGAAAATTGAGTTATTTTTCGCATTTTTTAAAACTTTCGGTCTTTACCAAAAGTCTGTTTAAAGGTCTTCAATTGTTTCGCGTTTTTTTTTTGGACCGTTTGATTTACACCTCCTATTTACCCTTATATTTACCCGTATGTTTACCCTTATATTACCCCTCTTCATGACAATCTAAACTCATAATAAAATTTTGCAAATTTCTTGATTTTGTTTGACCATTTGATCCACACCTCCTTATTACTCGTCTATTTACCCGTCTATTTAACCATATTTATGACAATCTAAACCAGTAGTGTCCAAACTCACACAACCAAGCATTGCATATGTGTGCGTAGCTGCGAAACACGAAGTAACCATGTTGACATTTCCACATGAGCAACAAACAAACGAACAAATGTCTTGTGAGCGAACACAAAGCCGAACACGCGCATCGTAAGAGAGCCAGCCGCCGAGCGTTATTCTCTCTCTCTATATATGTGGCGGCTGCGACGCCGGCAGAATTTGCCTTGCCAACCACGCGTGGTTGCCTTTTTAAATTTTGGACATCGCTGATCTAAACTCATATGTGAATTTATGCTAATTTGGAGATTTTTTTGAACCGTTCGATGTACTCCTTTTATATACCCGAATATTTACTCGTCTTTGACAATCTAAACTTATAATAAATTATTCCAAATTTCGCGGTTTTTTTAACACTACGGCTTTAAAACACAGTAAGACTCCATAAGCAGCATTAGGTGGAAAGATCATCCAGATTGTTTTGCAGCATCCGTGGTGGTCATCTGCGTACATTAGAACTTTTACCCTGACACCCGCTACCGAGATTCCACCCCTTATCGAACTGGCGATATCATCAATAAATAAGGCGAACAAAAGAGGGCTTAAAACACTCCCCTGTTTGACTCCAGCGTTGTTTTCAAGCCAGTAGGAGATCAGTCAACCATCCCACATTGCTGATTCGGTTCCGTCATAAAGCGCTTGTACAGCCAGTAAAAAAATTTAAGAACATGGCTTAATTTATATATAAGGCTTCTTCTGTTGACTGTATCAAAGGCAGCTTTGAAATCCACAAAACATAGGTACTTACTTTTTTCTTTGCGGCCAGAAACGATAATGCTATGTTTGTGAGTACAAATATGCTGTCCACCGTTGAGTAGTCTCGTCTGAATTCAAACTGAAATGATTACCCATCTCTCAAGACAGGAAAGAAGCACCGAGGCAATTTTTTTTTGATATTGCGTTTATACAGGAGATTCCTCGGTATTTCGTAGCGTCGTTGGGATTACCTTTTTTGGAAATGGTAAAAATTTATGCTCCTTTTAAAGCTTTGCAGGGATGATTTTAGATGTAAAAATCCGGTTGTATTCATTTGTACACTCAGAAAAAAATATAACCTAAAACTGTTGAAAATTACCAGAAATTTAAGTCCATTTTACCTAAAATGACAGTCAAGGAATACATATATGGACTTAACTTCAGGCCTCTATCACTTAAAGTGTTCTAGGCAATAAATTTGATTTTTCGGTAATATGAGACCTACAATTTTAGGCAATGTAAGGCTATAAAACGTCGTTTTTAGGTAATAAGCACCACCCCCACAACACACACCAAAACACCACACCTCCACCACCAAATTGTTCAATTTTTTTCTATATCCATCCGTCCCATCGGGCAAATTTTAAAACTTACTTAAAATATTGAAAGGATATTTCCAGAATTTTTTCAAACGTATAAAAACGGTGGACGGCGATTTAATTTTTTTTCCTTTCGGCGGTTTCTTCCGCCGTTTAACCATCGCAAATATTTTTATCACAAAGTAAAGGAAAAACAATATTTTTTGAAATTTCTTTTTTAGTTTTAGAC
>JBAMBO010002649.1:0-11864 GCA_037044535.1 Lordiphosa magnipectinata | reverse complement strand
CTCATGTTGTCGCATATCTGGGCATTCGTCAGGGCCGCATGAAGCACTATGTACTCCACAAACTGCTTCAGCTGACCCACACTGTAAGCCGATGACCCAATCTCTTGTACAAACTTCTCCAACCGATTACAGTTGCCCGAACGGCAGACTTCCAAATAATCCTTCAAGTAGTAGTCCGGGATTATGCCCGACATCTCAAACAGATCAGCCTTGTTGACGACATGCTCGACCCCATTAAGACGATGGCAGGACTCATATCATCTCCCAATATCCGTAAAATAGACTTGTAGGCCTCCTCCTCGATCTGCACCTACTCCAAGTGAGTCTCAAATAATTTGATCCTCGCCCAACGCCTTGAACCGGAATTTGATGCCGCTACCTCTATCAACATACATATCGTGTTCCTGTTGCGCAGCCTAATTAAACTATTTTTGAAAACAAAAAACACTTTCAACTTTTGTTTGTAAACAAAACAAAACAGCTGACTACCAGTGTGGCCGTTTCTGTATTTGGTCTCTTTGACTTATATATGGGCTCACTAATAATTTATGTGGATGCTAAATTTATTATGTGCAATTTAGCGAGCTAAATTTTCCGCGCTTCTCAGAACAGGCCTTTAAGGGGTAGTTTGTTGTGAAGAATATGAAGAACTGATATTTTTTGATTGTGTTATATGTTTTATTATGCATTTTTATATTATAATTCAAAATTATATATATTCATATCGTATTCTCCAAAAATAAAATGCGAAATTTTAATATGTCTTCGCGCCACTTATGAACAGTGCCGCTTAACTGAATAGGTTAGACTTTTTTTTTAGTTTTGACACGTATCTCTGTAACAAGCACTCCGATTTAAGCGAAATAAATTTTGTTGTATAAAGAAATCAGTCATTTTTGAAATAGCAGATTTTCTTTTCCGTTAGTTTTGTTTTTAAATCATTTTTATTATTTTTTCAAAAACAACAAAATATCTCAATTTTTTTGGCTCAACTGAATAGGTTTGACACTTTTGACTTCACTTTATGATTGACTGCGTGATTGAAAAGAGTTGAATTTCTTTTGTATTCCAAAATTTAAAGCAACTGCTATCAGTTTTTTTGTAAAATGGGCCGCGGAAAACCTTTAACCGATTTTGAAAAAGGTCAAATAAAAGGATATATTGAACATGGCTTAGAACACTATGAAATAGCCAAGAAAATCGGTCGAAGTTAAAACGTTGTGAGTAATTTTCTCCGTAATGAAGCAGACTATGGAAAAAAATGAATGGAGGAAAAAAATATGCAACAACAGAAACCGAAAGGCGACTTATCCTACGAACTGCCTTAAATTCCCAACTTTCTGCTGGTAAAATTAGGGAAGAATGCGGCGTAAATGCTAGTGTGGCCACGGTAAAACGAATTATTCGAAGCTCCAAACACTTGAAGAGATTGAAAATAAAAAAAAAAAACACCCCTCAATGATGCTCGTCGTCAATGAAGCACGACAATGATTTGCCCGCGAACACATGACGTGGAACAAGGAGTGGAAGACGCTGGTCTTCTTCGACGAAAAGAAGTTCAACCTCGATAGACATGATGGCTATAATTTCTATTTCCACGATATGCGAAAGGAAGAATGTTTTTTAAGTCGTCATCACTCTTATGCAGGTGGAGTAATGGTGTGGGGAGCCATATCGTTTTGTGGAACATGCGAGCTTCACTTTGTCACCTCGAAGATGAACGCAAATGTGTACAAGACTGTGCTTCAAAAGGCTTTTCCTCACTTTTCGGAGATTTATGGTCATATTCCATGGACGTACCAACATGACAACGCTCCCATCCATACCGCTCGGGTTGTGAAACAGTGTATTAAAGACCAAATCGTCAAATTGCTCGAGTGGCCGCCTTACATTAACATTATCGAGAACATTTGGGGACTTTTTTCCATGAGAATATAGGAAGGAGGAAGACAATTTAGTGACTCTGGTACCCTAGTTGAAGCAATTAAAAAAGCCTGGTCAACAATTTCACTAAATAAAATTGAAAAATATTATGATTCCTTACCAAACCGTATGTTTGAAATAATTAAGAACAAGGTTGGGCATACCAAATACTAAATAATGCTAAAACAATGTCCTTTATTATTTAAGTTACCCAGTGCCTTGAAATTTTGCTTTATATACTTTTGTTTAATAGTTTCAGTGGTCAAACCTATTCAGTTGAGCCAAAAAAAATGGAGATTTTTTGTTATGTTTTTGAAAAAATAAAAAATATGATATAAAAACAAAACTAACAGAACAGAAACTTTGCTTTTTCACAAATGACTGATTTCTTTATACAACAAAATTGTTACAGAGATACAACGTTTCAAACCTAAAAATAAGTCAAACCTATTCAGTTGAGTGGCACTGTATAACTTGCCAGCCCTTAGTCAACTGGCTGCCACATAGAGGGAGTCACACTCTGTAGATGGCGACACCTGAGGTGGTTGCTTTTGGCAAATTTGAAAGACTTCGGTTGGTTTTGCGAATAATTATTAAAACGCAAATTACAATGTTTAAACTAATTAAATAATTTATTCATTTGATGCAACCTATCCAGAAAAATAATGTTGTTTACATTTCCAAAATTAATTTTGCTTTTCAAAACTGTTTGGGTGGTGAATTTTGATAAATCTCCTAACAAAAAACACGAAAGAGATTTCTGGGACACCGAGAATTGGTTTTGGGTTGGAATTTGGTTGGAAGAGATTTCCGTAACACGGCCGTATTTAACGGAAAATAATAAAGCGATTCATCCAATCGGTATCTCTTATCTGTACCCAGCAAGAAATAGATACCGAAAGTCACCAATACAACTATACTTTTTTGAATTCACAAATACTATCACACATGGGTTTCAGTATAATTTACGTAGGTCTAACATGACTCCTAACAGCTTGGCAAGTTCTTCCTCTTCTAGTTAATGTTGCACTTGGGACTAACGTATGCTTTAACGAGACGATAAACAGCTGGTTATTTCTTAAGAACTTTGGCCATTTCTCGAGTGGTTGTCGCAGTGAACGGTTGGTGAGAGACATAATAAACATCTATAATTTTTAGAAACGAGTCTTATAGGCTATTCACACTGAGGCACATCTAACATCATTATCAAAGATGTTCCATAAGCATTTGCCGTGCCTAAATTGTATCATCATTCCAACATCTTCTGGGGATGTTCCTATTTTACTTCGTTCCAATCAGTATTTTCACGGTAGTTTTTGCCCACCACTAAAAATTTGTCATTCAATGCGAAACATGAACATTGTCAAAGAACGGGAATGGCGAAATATGCATAATTAATTCAAAAATGTCAAAAAATTCCGGATTATCATAGTAAGTACTATTAGCTGAATTATATGAACTGATATTTAATGATGTACATGTTTTAATCTTATTACATATGTTGAGAAATTCGTATCGGATGATATTATAGAGTTCGTCCCAGAGGTGTCGGATTGTGGCAACATTTCTGGAAGCGATGGCAGGCCACCAGCAAAACGCTCCAAGCCTGACCACCAAGCGAAAGCATCAAAGGGATCTTCGTAATATGCTTCGTGAGATGGCAGTGAGTCAAGCTACCTTCCAGTCCGAACCATTTGTGCCTTGCAATACGCTTCTATTCTTCATTCGAAATAACAAATCTAACGATAACAGATCTTATCTCTTCAGCACCAGAAGAGTAGTCAGCAGAATTATTAGATTGGTTTGACTTCTTAATTAATTTGAGGCAAGTTTCCAATTTCCGTTGTAGGCACTGTTGTGGACATTTAAGATATTGTACAATATATAGCAGAGGAATGGCGTTGCGTAAATTTGTGTCTCTTTATCTCAGCACTTCAAGTCTGCTTTCAAGCATTTATGTTCTTTTTAAGCATGTCAAGCTGCTTCTTAAATATAAAATGATAACTTGTGAGCGAATTGCACGTATAGATTTTACTACCACTTGCAAACATGCAATCGCTTCTTGGTATCTGCGGATTCATGCCTCTCATGGGCAGCAGCTCCTCTTCATCTTCAATCTCTGCAACAATCGCATTATTGACTAAATCTGCTATAAGTTGACGAATTAAAAGTTGCTGTTCTGTAACAACAGGTACAACAACCACCAATTGTTCTTCAAAATTCAGTTTATGGATTTATTTTTAGCAGTTTGCTAATTAATTTTGGCGACTGAAGATGTTAGATGTCAGATTGTCAGTGTGAATCGTAATTTCACATCTTCAAAAAATTCCATGCGTTCCGCTGAGATGTGCTCAGTGTGATTAGCCTATTAGGAAAACAGAAGTTATCCAAATCTTTCGATGAGTTGCTCCGAAGTGTCATTACTGACGGTCGTGCATCCGATTTCAATTACGATGGAAGACACGGCAAACGAGCATTAAAAGAACTATTAATATTTAATAAAATATTCCCAGGTAAATATTACGTTTTTTTTTATTTATAACAGTTCTATCTCACATTTATTTAATCTCTATTCAGATTTGTTCGGCAAAGACAACTTTTTTAAGGATATAAGAAAATCTACCGAGCTGTCTCACAACAGGCACAAACAAAAGCTGCACGCATTAAAAAAGAATAGTTAGTAAAAATAGATATGTAAGAATAACCAAATATGAAATAAAATGACAAATTGATAGTTTATAAATTTTCCAGTTTAGTTCTTCTTAATATATAAGTATTGTATTATTATTTTTATTAGTACTGACTAATTTGCTTACCAGTTAGAGCTAACAGTTATTAAAACCAGTTAGCTCATTGGTTATCTAACTAGTAGGACTAACCTCACACGTACGCTCACCGATAGGTCGATAATCGGTTAGAATCTTCCCGACGCCCATTTGCGTTTGACCAGAAACATTCCGTATTTTAACGGTTAGCTATAACAGTTAACTGACAAGTATTTACCAGTTAGATTTCTTGCTGGGTAATCTCACTTCGGCAAAAAGTTTACAACTCTGCTACATTTCCAAGATATTAAAATGCGTTTCTATAGGGAGATATGAAAAATAACTCCTTTGGGGCATTCAAAAGTCTCTTCTGCGAGATAAAAACGAGAAGACCAAGGTAACTTTGTCTGTACCGAACTTGTTATACCTTGAAAATCCTGGTTTTAAAACATAAGAGCTAAAAACGCTAGTGTTTTAATCAAAAAATTTCACAAGGCAACAATATTAGACTTTTTCCAGTATATTGACCGGTTGATGGTGATTCTAGATGATTTTCGTGTGATGAACACGAATCTGTTTTCAGGAATGGTTCATAACGTCGAGATTTTTAGTAATTTGAGCTTAAAGTTGCACAAAATGCCCATTTTTACCTATTTTTGACGCGTTTTGTGGGGAACCAATATTTATACCCTTGTAGAGGGTATATTAAAATTGTCCAGATGTTTGTAATGCTAAGAAGGAAGCATCTCCGACCACACAAAGTATATATATTCTTGATCAGCATGACAAGCAGAGTTGATATAGCCATTTCCGTCTGTCCGTCCGTCTGTCCGTCTGTTTCTATGCTATCTCCTCCGTCAGTTTTAAAGCTATCTTAACCTAACTTTGCACGAATCATTTTGGTACAAATACGCTGCACATTTGTCGGAATCGGCCGGATCGGATGACTATATCATATAGCTGCCATAGGAACCATCGGTCAAAAAAAGCAGTTTTAGTGAGAAAAAGTGTGTTCTAGTGTGAGTGAGTGTCTTCAACGCAAACTTCCTCAATCCTCGTATTTCCAAGTTTTCTATGCTTTTACATAATTCCACTAAGTTTTATGAAAATCGGACAATTATATAGTATAGCTGCCATACAAAAGATATGAATGGAAAAAAGTCTTAGTAGGAAAACCTTTTTTATTTTTTTTAATGCTATCGCTCCCAAACTTGTCACTAATCAATATTATATGCTACTACACAATTCGACCAAGTTTGATCCAAATCGGATGACTATAGCATATAGCTGCCATAGGAACTATCGGTCGAAAAGTAGTTCTAGTGAGCAAAACTTTTTTGTTTGCAATGGTAGCGTCTTTATACAATTCAGTTGTGAATATTATCAGTTTCCACACAATTTTTGAGAGTTCGGTCAAAATCGGATGAACACATCGTATAGCTGCCATATAACAAACTGGGAAGCAAGTGCTCAAAGTAGTATCGCCATCAAGCTACAAGGGTATATAAACTTCGGTCGAGCCGAAGTTAGCTTTCCTTTTTTTTTTTGATTCTCTTCTTTTTAAAAAAAAATTGATTTTGTCGAACTGTGTTATAGTAAACTACTACTCCTTAACTTTGAAATAAACTATCCCAAACAATTCTACGATTTTTTCCAATCAAGATGTACCATTTTTAGTAATTTTATATGTTTTCAGAAAAAATCGAATATATTGTTGCTGCCCCAAAGTATGCATTGGATGTTGTTGAAAATTTTATTGAAATTCTATACAAATTACTAGCCTGTTGTACTGTTTTTGTCAATCATAGCTTTGGGCAGTTGGCCATTATAGTATTTTATTTTATGTTTTAAAAATGGTATACCTTCGCTAAAAACTATCGTACAATACTTTGGAATAGTTTATTTCAAAGTTTCTGAATTTTCTGAAAACAGATTCGTTTTCAGCACACGAAAATCAGATAGAATCACCATCAACTGGACCTTGTTGCCTCGTGTTTTCTAACTAAAACCCAATTTCCGACCAATTTCTACCAAATTAAAGGAATCTGTTTGAATTTCAAAATTTGAAAGCATATCCAATTAACAATCACCAAGCTTAGGAATCAGAGCTGTAAACGAATGATTCAATTTTGAATCATTCCTGAGAATCATTCAGGTATCGAATTGACATATTTTGAATTATTTCAGTTTTTCCAAAATCAAAATTGAATTGATTTTGATTTAATTCACTTACAAAAAAAAGAATTGAATTGATTTTGTAGAAATTCAAATGAGTTAAAAAATTTGTATGTTCATTCATTTGATTTATCTGCTATTGGATGATCTGCTACTTCATTTCTTCATTCATTTTGTCACATTTGCCTGTTTAAAATAACAAATATTATTGTTTGAAACGGTTAATGCGTTATAATTAAATATACTTTTAATATTAATAAATCAGTGCAAAATTTCAGAGCTAAAGAGAATTTAAGAATTTTACAATAAGCAATTATTTATATTTAAGGCTTTTATATTTTGAGTGCCCACATATCGCCAGCCGAATCTGAATTTTCGGCATACTTGTCCGACTCAGCAAAGCCGTTAGATATGCTGAGCAAGTATCCACAAATTAAGAGAGCTTTTTTAAAATTTTATTCACCACTGCCATCGTCAGTTGCAGTAGGGAGGCTGTTTTCCTACGCTTCAATTTTGAACGTATCCAAACGAGGATGTCTGGGAGACGAGAATTTTGAATAGCTTTTGCTATTAAAAGTTAACGACTTATAAAAATAAATATAGCTTACTATAACTAGTATTGTATTTAATAAAATAATAGCACTCTATGGCGTCTAGTTTGCTTCCTTCTGTCTGTTACACTTCTTCAATTCTTTTTTTTTCTTGTAAGTGAATTAAACCAAAATCAATTCAATTCTAATTTTGGAAATATTGAATTAATTCAAATTTTTGTTTATTCATTGTGAATTAAAAATAAAAATTAATCATTCTTTTACAGCCCTGTTAAGAATGATAAAATTTAAAACAAACAAGAAACGAAAGCTAACTTCGTCTGTGCCGAAGTTTTAATACACTTGCAAAAGCTCGCTCCAAAGGTAAGCGATTTCGACCAAACTTCGCAGATCAGCTTAAAAACATTTAATTTTAATCATGACCGAGTTAATGAACGCCAACATTGAAAACAAAAAAGTTTTTCTCACAAAAACCCATTTTCCGACATAACATTTCTATGGCAGCTACAAGTAGTCATCCGATCCGGCCGGTTCCGTCATATGAACAGCATGCAGCTAAAAGAAGACACTGTGTTAAATTTCAGCTCGATAGCTTCAAAACTGAGGGACTAGTTCGCGTAGAAACAGGCAGACGGACGGACGGTTGGGCGGACATGGCTATATCGACTCGGCTGTTGATGCTGATCAAGAATATATATACTTTTTATGGTCGGAAATGATTCCTTCTGCCTGTTACATACATTTGCACGACTTTAGTATACCCTTTTACTCTACGAGTAACGAGTATAAAATGAAATAACATAAAGCGTCTCTGAAAATAAATTACAAATTAGCGCATTTTAAATCTGATATGGAAACTCCCATAGCTTGAAAAGAATCAATGAGGTCCTTGAGGCATTCTCTTTCCAATCCTCGCTCATGTGCTATCCTCATTTTATCCCATGCTGTCTTCTCCACAGCAACATCTGCCTGATGTGATTGTAATGCTTCTAAATGGTCAATGCAACAATATATATTTTTTTTAAATTTAATTAAATAATGTACTTGCATGCTTTCTCTTTTAACTCTTCAACTTCTGCGCGAAGTGCGTCTCTTTCAGCTATTAACTCTTTCACTATTGTGAGCATATTGTCTTTATAATAAGTTGATATATTAATCATGTTTTGAATGATCTCCTCTCCACTGCGAGACATTTTAATAAGACACTTCAGGCACTGTAATTTTAAAAGTCCTGTTGTAGAGCACAGATCCACTCCTGTCTTATCTAGCCCACTGGTGTAGCGAAACACTCCTTGGGTGGTGGGCGCCTTAAATCGCAGCACGCGCTGTCCGCGTGGCACACGGTCATGGTGGATCACCACTTTAATGCTTTCGTTGGGCATGTTTTCCAGAGCCGTTTTAAAATTACTTTACCAAATTATTGATTTCATTGAGGACTCTTTGTATTTTTTCAACAATCTCTCACTAGACTCCCCCAACAACACAACAAAGTCGCTGCATTTGCTCTTCTTCATCGCCCAAAAAATAAATTTGAAGAAACCGAGGCGGCGCATTTGACATGGGAAGCAATGATCCTATTCGTATGGGCAGTTGTTTATATGGCAGCTATTTGATGTATTCATCCGAATTTGATAAAAATCGTCAAAATTGTGTTGAAGCAAAAAATATTCATAACTGGAAAGCTTAAGGACGCTACCATTGAAAACGAAAAATTATTTCTCACTGGAACTACTTTTCCGTCCGATCGTTTCTATGGCAGCTGTATGATATGGTCATCAGATTTGGGTCAAACTGAGCTGAGTTATGTGGAAGCATATTACACAGTTCGACAAAATCCAACTTTTATTAAAAACCCGGCATGAGAGCCTTAAATAATGATAAAAAGGTACCTCTGTAAGCATCACCTCATACCCAGTTTTTCAAATAAAGCCTCGCTTCGCGTTTTATGGGTCATTTTGTACTTGCAACACACAACGACAACAATTTTAACTTAGTTTTTAATGGTTTAAGATAAAAATCTGGAAAATTCAGCAAATGTGGACAGGGTCATGGGGAACGCCATACAAAAAATTAACTTCAATCGTACAATTGGTTAAGGTACCTCCAGAAGGAGTTATACCTTAAATCTTGAATATCTCTAAAAGCGCATGGTAGATTTTTATTCAAATCGTTTTTTCTGATGCTATAATGGTCTATTGCATGTCCCTCTAAGATAGTATTCGACAGCCAAAAAACCGCGAATTGGAGTACCAATTTTATATTCACCCACGAACCACTCCATATGGACTATGAGCCAGATGTTAAAATAGACCGAATTGCGTTTTCAGATTCACAAAGGAAGCTTTGGTTCTTAGGTTTTGGTTTTTAGGCAATTTTGTACCAGCAATTGCCTTAGAACAACATTGACCATTTAGGTTGAAACCAACTTCACCAAAATTATGTAATAAATTTTATGAGTAAAGTGCTTCATTACCTGCAGGAAAACAGATCATATCATTAAAAAATGTCTTTAGTGGACCACCAAAAATCTAACAGTGTTATGCTAATTTTCCTTGATCTGAAGCATTCAAAGACTATTTCACTTAAATAGATCTCTGACTTCGGTAATACGCACTTATTTAGTTTAAACAAATCGAATGGAGATGAGCAACTGCAGCCGTTGATTAATAAAATGCCATGATTGCTGGAAGACTTTTTCGTTTCCTAGCATTTTTAACTCAATAACATTTCGTTTTATGGCAAACAGAGTTGGCTGTCTTATAATTTTCAACTTGGTTTCCAAAAAATTAATATATTTTGCTATGTTTAAAAAGACAAATAATGAGAGGACCACGGACCATTGTCCAAACATTAACTATTATTGTTATGTTTGTGGACTAAATACGCATACGAGAGACTGGCATTGCTGGAAGGAACAAGGCGGCCATTTCGAATTTTGAAGAATAAAAAAGTTTTGAAATATGTTAATTCGCTTTCATTTTATGACCAAAAAACCGTGTACCAAAACAATTGCGAGCAATAGGTAGCTTCATTACACCGAAAATAAAAAATATAACATTAAACTTTGTATTGTGTGTTTGGTGTTTTTTCGCTCATGCCACCTATATGCCTCGGCTGGTGTGCTTTTATGCTGCAGCTTTTGGGTTTCTTGTTTGAGATTTTAATTTATGATATTCTGCTACTTCAGCAAGCCGAATTACGTAAATAAGCTTGAGAAAATCATCATTCAGCCGCAAGTATGCGCGAGCTCTTAAATGTCTTCGCCATTTGCAGAGGTTCCCACAGGAGACAATCCGAAAACGATCAAAGCAAGTGATTATGGAAATCAGAGGTGATATCAGAGGTAATGACTTCGGGAAAATAACGAGCCTAAATGTATCAAGGGCTTCGAAAATGGTTGCTTGTTTGAATATCTAAGATTAAATATATTTATTTTTAGGAAACCATGTTGAAAATTATGAGACAGCCAACTCTGTTTGCCATAAAACGAGATGTTATTGAGTTAAAAATGTTAAGAAACGAAAAGTGTCTTCCAGCAATCATGGCATTTTATTAATCAACGGCTTCAGTTACTCATCTCCATTCGATTTGTTCAAACTGAATAGCTTCTTATTACAGAAATCAGAGATCTATTTAAGTGAAATAGTCTTTGAAAGCTTCGGATCAAGGAAAATTAGCATAACACTGTTAGATTTATTGGAGATCCACAAAAGACATTTTTTAATGATATTGTCTGTTTTCTTTTTTGCTATGAAGTACTTAACTCATAAAATTTATTACTTAATTTTGGTGAAGCTGGTTTCGACCTAAATGGTCAATGTTGTTCTAAGGCAATTGCTGGTACAAAATTACCTATAGACCGCGAACCAAAGCTTCCTTTGTGAATCTGCAAACACAGTTCGGTCTATTTTTACGTCTACCTCTTAGTCCATATGGAGTGGTTCGTGGGTGAATATAAAATTGGTACTCCAATTCGCGGTTTTTTGGCTGTCGAATACTATCTTAGAGGGACATGCAATAGACCATTATAGCATCAGAAAAAACGATTTGAATAAAAATCTACCATGCGCTTTTAGAGATATTCAAGATTTAAGGTATAACTCCTTCTGAAGGTACCTTAACCGATTGTACGATTGAAGTTAATTTTTTGTATGGCGTTCCCCATGACCCTGTCCACATTTGCTGAATTTTCCAGATTTTTATCTTAAACCATTAAAAACTAAGTTAAAATTGTTGTCGTTGTGTGTTGCAAGTACAAAATGACCCATAAAACGCGAAGCGAGGCTTTATTTGAAAAACTGGGTATGAGGTGATGCTTACAGAGGTACCTTTTTATTATAATTAAACGGTCTTATGCCCGGTTTTTATACCCTTGCAAAGGGTATTATAATTTTGCCCAGAAGTTTGCAACGCATAGAAATATTCATTTCCGACCCCATAAACTATATAT